>JAIPMN010276234.1:0-10941 GCA_020650975.1 Apostichopus californicus
CACAACAAAATAATGCCACGAAAACAACCACGAGAAGGAGTTTTAAAACAAGATGCCTATTTACATTGCAAAAACCCTTCATCTTTTCAAGGACTGCGTTGACATCCGGTGTTACGTCAGCACCGTCGACCAGGATGGGCGTGTTGCTTCTGTTCCTGAGTGCGATATGCAGGACCGCTCTGTCCTCAGTAAAGTTGATCTTCTCTCCGCTGAACATCTTCTGTCTCGCAGCCTCTACTCCTCTCGACTTGGCCTGTAAATATTTGGGGGAAAGAATGGCAAAGATGTTTACGTTTTGTTTTCTCTTTATATTCATCTTTATCAGGTTCGGTCATCTAAACAGTGTACATGGAAATGTTCTATGCTTTGTCTGTCCTTCTAAAGATGGCTGCAAAAGGCAACAAGAGGTATCTAGAGTGAGATTGCTGAGGTTGGGAGGAGACAGGTAAGCCAGGAAGTGAAGTGAAGTGAATATTAAAGACCATGCACAATTATTCCATTTTACATACCTGATATTTAAGGAGTGCTAGTGCTAATTACTCACCAAATTCAAGAGCAATCCCATGATTTCTTCATCAACAATGTTCTTGGAATAGTCAAGAAGGAAAGGGCCATCTGGTGTATCTACCGTTAAACTGTGAGGAGGCGATAATAGAGAATATCCATTTAGAATTAATTCTTGAGACTTCCGAAACACTTAAAAAGGAGAGGTCAATAGCAAACCCAACGAGTATACTTAAAGGGGCTGTAAAGTGAAGCAAAACGAAGCACACCCTAATGATGCCAAAATTCAGTTTATGTCACCATTTCAACATAACGATGATCATAGCTAGAGTATGTTTATGACTACCAAGCAAACAGATGTTCATAAACTGTTAGAAAAAGAACACAATTATTTTACAAGCTTTTAAAAACTCTGTGACCATTTTAGGAATGGGTGTCCCTGTAGTTCCTTGAAATGTTTTGATGGAGATGTTTGTGATGAACAACTCCAACAATCTGCTACAAAATATGCCATTTGAAAGGGGAAAAAAAACTTTCTTTGATGTTCCTATATAGTGGCTGATGTATAAATAAGACTTGAACAAATAAAAACAAACTGATCACAGAGCCCCAGCTGTCCTTCAAACTTTTACTGAATTTCTATATCAGTATCCATAACTTTGTTTCTTTCTCTGCTGTTTAGTGTTTAAAAATGTTGACCAGTACTAAAGTACAGTATTGAAGTTTTTATAAGACCTTACTACTGGTAGTATTCTCATTAAGTACATTGTCTTCTGTTTCCATTATGTTGTTACAAGAGGGCAATCCATGGAGTTGCAGATCTCATCTCACAAGTTAGGCCAATTTGACCTTTGACCTACATTGACCTTTCACCTCGACACTTAACAACTACATAAGTACTATTTCAAAATTTGTCCCACTATTTTCTACATATCATGTGGTGTAAGAAGAGTAATGACTTTTTCCAATCATGAAAATAAAATTTGGTGAAATGGCTTAAAAGTCGACTAAAATCAGAACAAGAAAGAAACCTTGTAATGATGGAACTTTCATATACTAAACACAAAACATTTGCTTCCATCCAGTTGGTATTTTGGATGGTATTTTTTGGGGTACCCTTCCATAAATCACTTATATAGCTTGTTGTTTGGAAACATACAACCATTTAACAAGGTTGCTGAAAATGAATCGTATTAAGACGAGACATATCGTGTTTTGGAGGGAAAATATCAAAATGAGGGATTAAATGTCTTTTGCTTGATAGATCTAGAAATTTCACTTCCAATACTGCTAAAAAATATGTCAGTTCCCTGAACTGGAGTTGTTTATAAGCTCAGTCTTTATCACAAGTTTACTAAAGATTTTTCCACAATTGGTTTATATACGGTAGGTAATTTACAAAACCATCAGAATTCCACTTCATGTACTCCTTTCTTTGCTTAACACAAATTCAATAGTTTTTGACCTCACGTTGGGTAAAATTTTAGCTTATCTCCAGGGATTTTATCTTTTAAAATGTATGCCTCAAATTAACCTATTGAATTAACAAAGGATAACTAGTACTATACTACTGCACTATATGCCTACAGCAATTTCTTGATGATCTCCAATATATCATAATCTAGCTGAACTACACAGAATCTTTCAATAGCTACAGACTCAACCAAAACTGCAACAACAGCACAGCTTCCCTTCATTACAGTGTGAACGGGATTGTACGGTGTAGGCATGTAGTCACCAGACCTTAACATGGCCATTGTTATGCGTATGCATCCCTCTCTTGACTTAAAGGTCACCAGTTCTGTGCCCAAAAGTCAAGCAAGCTCACATATATTGCTAGAGATTTCTAAAAGAAGGCTTCACTAACCTCTTCTGGTACATTGAGGAATCAAAGCTAATTTAGACAATAAGATAAAGATCTTTGTGACATTGACATTATATTTATATAATGTTTGCTGAATTTGAAACATGGGTGACCATTATTTGATTTTCTAGCATATTTTAGTGTTATGCTGATGACCTTATACATCTATCCCATGAATTAAAGTGTATGAATTTAAGTCTGGGGAAATGAGCCTACACTGAGTCAGTGTATGTAGTTTTAACCAACAGTGTCTATAGGCAATAGGCTAGCATACCATATTATACAGTATGGTGAGTTAAGGGCACCCAAAGGACCATCCAATGTTACCTTTGACATTTCAAATTACATGATTGAATTCAAGTGTATAGACTTACAAGAATATGACTACATGACAGATGCACAGTGTAATATAAGCACATTACCCCTACCATGCATAGTGAGATACTGTGGTACGTCATTAAATGGTATACTGATATTTAATCATTCATATCATTGTAATGTAACATACAGTATATGTGACAATTTATACACATTCATTGCAATTACTGTGTGCTATCCATGGAATGCAAGCTAAAATATAGTTTACAATATCACATCATCAACAGTTTGTCATATTTCAGTCTGATAAAGTAGTTAATAAAATAACAAATCTATCATCATTAAGTTAATAAAAAAAACATGGTATTCTGTGAAATTAAGGAAATATCATTACGCTGTGTCACAGGAACTTGCTGTAAGATATATTTGATATTTTATTATAAGTTGCAGTTTTGGTGTTACCTGAATTTTTATCATAAATGTTGGGGAAAATATGTCAGTTTGTTCTGTGTATGAATATTCCCTTGAAGCAATTTGACCATTTTTGCTTAGCTAGCTAGCAGTTTGCTCTACATGTGACACCTTTAATACATTAGAACTAGCTCATTAATCCCTCTATTTTTAACTTGATAATTACTAACCACCTACCGAGACTAGCTGAAATGAGAACTTTTCAAAACTGCCAGAATCATTTGTCTGAAGGTTTTGCCGCAAACGTGTACAATGAAGAGAGATCATATAATGACTGACAAGATCTGATTACCAAATTTAACCCTCTTTTATAAGTTACATGTCTTCTGGATTGTGGAAGTTAAGGAAACAACACATGGTTTGGGTACCCAGCTACCTGGTTACAATTACAGTTTGCCAAGTCCAACTTCTATGAACCCAATGCCACATATATCAACAGTTTTATGTTCAATATACATTTTTTATTTGTATGGTTTTAAGTGCAGACATATATGACACTCAACAGAAACACTATACATCAGCCCCATATATGACACTCAACAGAAACACTGTACATCAGCCCCATATATGGCACTCAACAGAAATATTGTACATCAGCCCCATATACGACACTCTACAGATACATAGTACATCAGCCCCATATATGATATTCAACAGAAACATCAGCCCCATAATTGACACTCAACAGAAATACTATACATCAGCCCCATATATATGATACTCAACAGAAACACTGTACATCAGCCCCATATATGACACTCAACAGAAATATGTACATCAGCACCATATGACATTCAACAGAAACACTACACATCAGCCCCATCTTCATTCAAATTTACACGGTAGATTGCATTAATGTGCCACAGTAATTGGAACATATTTAACCTTCATGAGTGGTATGTACATGTAACATGTGTTGTGACCTATACTTGAAGACCTGTTACAAATTTCATAATTGAAAAATTACCAAATAATTTGAGTGAGGAAAGTAACACTTTAGTTAACTAAGTTTAACTGTGATTGGTGGTAATATTGATAAGAATTTACATCTGCCAAACTTTGAAAAGCATAGTTAAAGCTAGAGTGAATGGCAAGGAGGGTGGGGGCGGGGAGGGGGGGGAGATCATGGTTTGCCTTAGCCTAGTACCATGGTTTTCTGCAAACATATAATTTATTAGTTAATAAGAAGAAAAAGTTGAGTTCACTTTATTTATTTCCACTTTTGTAAAACAACAAGGATGAAACTAGTTTCAAAAAGGAGAAGAGAGCTGAAGAACTATAGATGCATTATAAGTTATAACATAAGTCATGATGAATCAATCAAACTTAAGTTAGGATGCAGTAGTTCTAATTTAGAGATATTAATGTTGAAAAGTTATATCAGTGACTGTTCAGAGGCAAATTTTCCAAATATCCAGATTTCAACTGGTAACAAATTTTAGAATCAATTGCAGTAGAGCTATGGTCGAGTGGATAAAGACAGTGTTATTGAAATTTACAAGCATTAAACCAAGCATCTCCTAACATGTAGACTTGAACCCTAGCCTGCTCAAGTAGGGTGGGGTTTGCATTCCTAGAGAAATGTTGTGTTCCCATCTGAAAATCCACCAAAGCAAAAAAAAACTGAACTAAAACAGTAAATCCCTAAAAATTATCAGCAACAAGTTTAACTGTCTCTCCAGAGTCCTCCCTAACCTTACAATGAGAAATGAGTGCCATTCAACTCGCTACGAGAAGACATATATATCCTGAGGTTGTGAGGAGACAGGTAAGCTAGGAAGCCAAGTTGATAATTTAATAACCACCTGACTTTAAGTGTATCTTACAGGTCATTCAGGTTACTCCATATTTTATGATTCCATATTGCTCCTTAAGATTGGTAAAAATAACTGCCTCTCAGGCCAAATATATTATTATTCATTTACCAATTAATAGTGCCATTTGGTGAAAAGATTTGCAGGCTTTGTCTGATAATTTGTAAGCTTCACTGGAATACTGCTAGACTGACTTAGTTGGTAAATTTCAAGGTAACAAATGTGTCCCTTAACACAAATTAGAAATATCCTTTTTCCATTATTTTTTTGTAATGAAAAAGTGCCCTTTTGTAATTTAAAAAGTGCCTAGTTATTGAGAAATTAGGAAAAACGTAATTAGAAAGTGCCCCTTTGATGCTTTTGATGTTACTAAAGTAGAACAAAATATTAATTAAAATATGTCATTGTGTTGTGTTTGAGTTAGAGAGGGCTGTCATTTCCTACAATATCTCAGGTCATGGTGCCAATTAATTTCAGATTCCAGGTTTAACTTTCTAGAAGTTTAATGTTGGCAAACAGTTGGATCATAATCTTTCACACAGTTTTAAAAGTGATGTTTTTAGTCTCAAAAGCAAGATAGTCATAATAAAAAGGAAAAAGATATACCAACAAGGTACCAACTTATAAAAACCCTGTACAGAATTGAGATAAAGCAATGGGATGTGCCAAAGTTACATACAGAAAACCTTGAACTTCTTTTACAGTTCTTACCTGAATTTATCAAATCTTCCTGGATCAGCATTAAAGAGATCAACCATCTTCAGTTTTGATCCTTTAGTTTCATGGCACTTTGTCAGAGCTTGCCAGGCAGCGTCTTCTGTCAGAAATGTTGCCATCTTTTTTTTACTGCACCTATATCATTTAAAAACCATTTTGAGTTAGCAAAGGTGTGAATGAGATTGAGGGCACCACAAAAGCTTTAGTTAATCTGAAAAGTTGGGGAAGGGGGTGGGGGGGGGGGGAGCTCTGCTCAACTCCATATTTTAGTACAAAACTAAAAACAATTAAGCTTGCTACTAGTACTACATGAAAATTATTCACACAAGAAATCATGCAGCAGCTCTGCTATGTATTCTAGGGTAAGTAGTCTTACAAAATGCTAATCTAGCCTAAAGCCTTCTAATTTTATGCTTCAATATAAATAAGCACCTTGATCTTCCAGTTCCACATAGCCTAGGTCTAAGTTACATTATGATGTTACTACTAGTTCGTAGGCCTACATGTCAAAGATGGAAGTACAGAGAATGAAATTTCGACCTATGCTAACTGCTTGTATATATACCGTTGTTCGCTGAAACTGAAAGGTTGCTATTCCAGCAGTGTAGAACTCTTCTTACTGCCTTACTCTTAGGTTAGTCACACATAAATGCCTATACACAATTCACGTTGAAAAAAAGTTGCTGTCTGCTACTTGCTAGATTATGTGGGATTTCGTGCAAAAACTGGCGAAACCAACTAACTTCACACTCTGATTTCACCTGGATATATACAAATAGTGTCATGTATCGATTTCACAAATAAGAAGTAATTAACCTTCGAATACTCTTGGTGTCCTTCACGTTCGTTCAATGCCAAATCAGTCTGAGACCAGAGGCTGGAACAAAGTAACAAATTTTGTCTGACGATAGAACCACACACGAAATCCGTACCAGTCCAAAGCTTGCTGTGCTTCCGGATCCTGATTTCGAGGGACCTTCCCTTGGAATTCGTAATGAATATGCATTTTAATTGACAGTAGACTCCATACCAACCGTTTTGTTTCATCACTCCTACAAACTGTACACACACAATGCCAACAAAACACCACGCATAGCATTAGTGTTTGTAAAATTGTGGTCTTCGACCTAGCCTAAACCGTAGTACTGAAGAGCAACAACAATACCTGTATCTTTTAACCAATTTGCAGGTTACTGAAGTAAACATTAACACTAATTGAGTCATTTTGACGTGCTTTCTCTAGAACTTTATATGTGCGCATTTTGAAGCCGAGACCAGTGGACCTATAATTAAATACCGAGGTTGGTGTGCATGATATGATGAAGTCAACCTTCTTGACTTGTCTTATAACGTTAGGTATAGTGAGACTGAGACTGGGCGGCTATGCATACTACAGCCTAAGTTGAAACTACAAGCCTTTACTCTGTGCCTAACCCAAGGCCTATCTTAGCCCACCAAATTCTCAGTTTCTGCATATAAAGGCAGTACACTAGCTATTCCTTATTAAGCTAAATGGTGTGATTCATTGTGCATTATATTGCCTTAAGCCATTATTACCTCTAAGCTAGAATAGATTTCATAAATCATAGTGCATTTTCAGGCTGGGCCAGTATGGTGGTGTAGGGTAACTAAATTTGCATACTGTGCTATACACATGTAGTTGTATTGACAGACACTGTAGTAACATATGCGTAAGTCAAATTGTAACCTTTTTTCAAACTTTATTTTAATCTACAGGGCCTAAATTGAATAGGCTAAATTGCTAAACAAATGTATTAGATTCTTGGCCAAGATGAGGGTGCTTCTACATATGAAAACCCTCATGTGTTTACCCCTGACGACACAGTATAATGAATCACAAAAAGTAATCCATAGTAAAAATCAGAATAGTACACACATTGATGTAAGTACTAAGAGTTTTAATCATGTTTTAACAATTTTATGACCACACAGAACTGCAATTATGTCATTGAAATAGGTTTTATGAATATTCATCACCTTTTACCTAAGGTGGCTCAACTACAGGCTATTAATTATTATATTTGATGGTACTAAATCCTTCAATGTATTTGCTCTAAACTAGGCACTTATAAATGAGACAATCCAGGATACAAAATATGCATAGCCTACCTGGTTATGTACAATCTAATTCATAAGGACAGGAAAGTGTAGGAGGAAGGAGTAGGAGGAGGGACTGCTGTATATATAAAAAAGTAACACCAGCGTTATTTGACATACCAAATTGAAGCAAATAAAATTGAAGGGAACTGGGTTGAAATTATTGCACCTCATACCTGAGATTTATTGATTCTGAAGAAGCAAAGTGGTGAAATTAATTCGATCAGCTGAATAAAATTATTTTAATGATTCTATTGCAAAGAACAAATGCAATTCAAAAGCTATCTGGCAACTTCTTAGGAATGTTCAACCCAATCATAATAACATGCAGTCAACAAAAAACCAATTGCAATAATCAACAATGGAGAAAAAGGAAGATTAGAAAACATGTTCATGGTGCATTATCCAAAAGAAACAGTGAAACAAGAAAACATAAATTTTGTATCTTGAGATACTTTTATGAATTATTCCATCCATTTAGCGGAATTATACAGTAAAGTTCAATGCATGCGCGCCGTTAGGGAAGTTTTCCTTGCTTATAGCAGTTTGACTGACCACCTTTACAACTCCTAATTCATTTTATTTCTGGAGGTTACTGGTCGAACCACCCATCAAATCACATCTGCTGAATGATAGAACTATACCATCTAATCTTGTTTTATGTACAAGATGCATTGTCTGATGACATGACTCGCCTCCTAATTCAAAATGACTCAAGTTGTTACTCAAATTGACTTAATTTGAAAGTTGTGTCACAACTGAAAATGAGTGGACTGGGATTTCACTGTCACTGACTCAAGCCAACTGAAGGACTTGCATCTTGAATCAATGGAAGGGACTCAATTCTTCTCTTTGAATGAATTAAAACTAGGTCCTTGTTCAGTGGCGCTACTTACTCCATTCCAGAAAATAAAATTATCCTGGTGTTCCAAACAAGTGTAAAACACACTGAGGCTATGGATGCAAACCTTACATACATGTTTTAACCCCAAATTGATGTAGGGTATAATATAAGTAATGTGTAGTTTCCAGGAGTTCAGACAGAAGACTTTGACTTGGGCAAGCTAATAAATGACTTTGAGATATATATATCTTTACATCACTTGCAACCGGAGTGGGAGTATCCCTATGACTTAAAATTTGCTTGATGGTAATAAGCATCCAAGGTCTAGCCAACTGGCTCTGCCTATAATCTTAGCAGTTAGGATTCCAACCGAAAGCATCACCATCTCTTCTTTGGTATCTACTTGGAGAGGCAAACTTGAGTTGATCCGACTGTATTAATTTCATCCACTTCCTGTGATCACTCCTTTAGCTTTGCCTCTACCGTTGGGTGCCCTGGCATAACACATTATTTTGAAACAAACCTCTGGAATAATGTTGCTGTGGGGGAAGTCAGCCTAACAAAATATAGTTAAAAATTTGCAGAGTGTTTCATCTGTGTTTTGCTAATAACAGAATAATATTTCTTTTCTCTCTTTTAGATATATGAAAGTGAAGTCAATGAAAAGAGCAAAATACCATGAGAAAAGCGAAACCACCAATCAAGCTTTGGTGATAACGAGGAAATAGCAAAAAGAAAGGAGTTTGAATCAAGCATTGCTCAAAGCAATCTCATGTAATCTAGCTTATGTTAATACTAGAAAAAAAACTATTTTGTGGGAAAATGTGAGAAGAGCGGCAGTGAGTAATACCTTTTGGGAATTTCCCTCCTTGATATAGCCTGTCAGTATAACAATGAAAGATGAATGGGAAATTAAATTGACCGGACCTACATTTCAATTATACTCCATTACAAAGAGATCCGTGAAAGAAACAGTCAATGGAGAGTTTGTGAATGCCAAAGGCCCAACGATTTCTTGAATGACGTGCCGCGACATTAATAAGACCATGTGAGGAGGGTCTCTGTATTGATAGGAGACAAAATGGCTGAAGAGAAGAAAGACACACCTGCGGGGTGTACACCCGCTGGTCCGGGTGACCAAATGAGCATTGACAATCTAGAAAGATACTGCCATTCTTATATATCTGCCATGGATCATCTTTGCCAGTCAACCAATCAACTTGCTGGCATTTGCCGAACACTTTGCCACAACACTCCGCTCGAGGATGTGATCTCACAGTGGCAACAGACTTGGGCAAGTCTGGAGAAGAGTTCCTCGGATGCTGGTCATCTGGTCAACATGGAAGTTGCTAAATGTGCCCAGAATTACTGGGATGAAGATAGAACAATAAATGTCAAATCGGATAATAAATTGCTGGTCAGTATTAAAAGTCTCAATTTTGCTCTGAGCCATTGCAAGCTTGTATTGAGGAGGCATGAATTTGCCGCTCACCCTCGCCTGGTTGCTTAAAACACAAAATGTGCTAAAATGTATGTGTTTCGTGTATGTTTATCAGACTTTGTATAACAGTATAACGTACCAATTACACAACTCAATGGAACTCTACATTCTCAAAAGCTTCAATTTGCAATGATTGCATGTGTTGCAGTAAGGCCTAAGTCAAAATAACTACATACTTTATGTCATATCCTATGAAGCTCTTCTGTACTACCGGCATGATAAACAGTATATGAAAATGATATCCCACACGTTCTATACATAAGACGTTGCATTAATCCCTTCAGTTGTCTCGTTCTCTCTCTTTCAGATTCTTGCCAGGATCATTTTCCTTCTTTTTCAATCTCAAACTCAGTTTTGGGGATGTGTAGATCAAATGCTGCTTCCACTGCAGGAGATGTCTAAGGGACCCCTAGACATGCTCTTGGGTGGTGCCCCCTCAGACCTAAGTGCAGTGTGTGCTTCATGGATAAGAGGAATGCAAGTAAGTGAATTGCATGTCATTCACACAAAATGAATAAAAATTTTGTAAACTATGAATTATGCCAAAGGAGACGCGGGTCTCAACCAATTAAGTGCATTTTTAGTCTCTGTTGTGATCGTTGAGATGATCAGAACATGTTGATAGAAGTGTTTCAAATGTAAGTCTCTGGAGGACTTACTCATTGAGATTAATCAAGATAAGTGTTTTCATTGGACCTTCATTGACATATTGAGAGATATCCCGCCCCCCCCCAAAAATGCAATATCCCTCTTTTGGAGTTTTTAAGAAACTTTGTGGCCATCAGTTGAC
>JAIPMN010276236.1:0-12264 GCA_020650975.1 Apostichopus californicus
AGTGAAGTCTCCTTTAACATTGCATGAAAGTGATATTTACTGTATTTACTTTGTGACTTAGTACAGACATTACAATAAAAACAAGACTCCTTGAAGTCAGAGATGGTATGATTTGCTCATCTACGATTTGTGACGGGTATTCTTCATTTTGAGCCCTTTTTCCTTTCCTTGTTCGTTTGTTTTCAGGTTACCATGGATATATTAGTCGAGATGGGCCATGACGAACTGAAGGAGATAGGAATCCATGCGTTTGGTCACCGTCATAAAATACTGAAAGGATTGGAGAGGATGTTTGGTGCCCACATCACCCCTAACCCTCACCTGGTACACCATGGTCAACAAGGGTCAACACTGATCGATCTCGGCACAGATGACCAAGAGTATCGGTCAGTAGTTGATGAGGTAAGATTCGATCACCAAATAGTGGGTGGGGGGGGGGGTGGAGGAGAAGATAGATTAGTAAAAAGGTTTTTCACAGGTTGGTTATGGTGACAATATATCCATTTCAAGAATCATGTGGATATGACAAGAAGATTAAAATAACTTGAGTGAAGCTCTCGAAGAGCATCAAAAGATGGACAGCCTACTGCAATCCTCTCCATGGAGTAATGGAAGTTTTAACCAGGCAAAACATCCAATTAGAGACAGTAATATAATACTGAGATGGGGGTTTTCAACAAACTTCTGAGCATGTATTAATGAAGACGGGAGTAGGAGAGAAATCACCTGAAAGGAAATCTTGTTGGCTTTTGCTTTGACTTAGATGATCAACACCATCAAAGACCATCGTGACAACGGTGCAGCGGGCGGCTTGTTTTCCAGCTACAACATCATCAAGCTGCAGAAGGTACGGAACAAGAAGATGTGGGAGAGGTACTGCCATCGTAAGAAAGAGGTCGGCGAGGAGAACCACAGCAACGACAACGAACGGATGCTCTTCCACGGTATTTACACCTCAAGTTTTTTTATCAATCTGTCTTATTCAGTTGAGTGTTTGTGAGTAAACCGTCAACCTTTCTCTGCCGACAAGTGGGTATAGATACTCGTACAAATGATTAAATGATCTGTGTTTTATTCCTCAGTCAGGAAGACCATTTAATATTGGTGTGGAAAGGAGGTTTCATTCCCCCATTTCCGCCCCCCCCCCCATTTTTTGCTCACTAATTTTTTGAGTCTTTCTCAGCAGTTGTCTTCCAGTCATCATCCTGTTACATATTTGTGGGTCCATTTGTCCCGACAGAGATTCCCTGTTAGTCTACAAAGGAACAGGGTAACTCCGAGCTCCTCCTCCCCACCACCGTCCTATCTGACCCTGAAGTTCATCTGCGTTGGTTGTAACAGCTTTGTTACTCTTATCACTTAATTGCTCATCTCCCATTTATCTTCATTAATTCCGTACATAGTTTTGAATTTAAATGATTTTGAACACAACACATGAAACACTACTAATACTATATATGTCTATAAGTCACCCCCCAACAAAAGCAACACATTTACCATATATAAATTTGCTAGACAATGTATTATTATTATTATTATTATTATGATTTTAATTTAGGATCGCCATTCATCAATGCTATTGTCAATAAGGGTTTCGATGAGAGGCATGCTTACATAGGAGGTATGTTCGGTGCTGGCATCTACTTTGCCGAGGACTCCTCCAAGAGTAACCAGTACGTCAATGGTATCGGAGGTGGTACAGGATGTCCTATTCATAAAGACAGGTCCTGTTACATCTGTCACAGGTACGTCCTCCACTTATCTCTAACCTTTCCTTTCTTCTGTCTCTGAATTTTGTATAATTTACTGAAATCCGAAATCATCGCTTATTTTCTAACGGTACATTTTAGCCCAAGACGAATAGATTTTACAGGAGAGGAAAAAGTTGATTTAAAGGTCATACTAATTAAAATGATTAAATGAAGTGGAGAACATGACAGTGAGATGTATTAATGTTATTCATCATTATAGCAGGTTGTTTGTCTGAGGACTAGTTCAGAAGGTGTACCTTCATAAATATTTTCTTTGGCAATAAATGAAAAGAAGACATACATTTCCTGTAGCTTGGTCATTAGCCGTCGTGTTTGTGTTGATGATATTTAATTGCAATGCTGTAGCACCTGTGCATCGTGGGAGATTGCCCTCCCCTCCTCATTAGGATAATTGGAAAAACGATAATGATGAAGCAAGTCTTCCTTTAATTAGTCAGGTGTGTAGCGGTTTCAAGTTCCTAGTTATCTCTGTGTGTGGTTTTCTTGTTCTTCCTGTTTGGTTTCGATGATAAGCATAACCTTTGAATTCATGATGGCACGTGTGTGTACGTGTGTGCATTTGTGATGCCCAGCTTGTAAACACTACATCTGAAGAAAGGGAAGGCCGGAACAACTTGATATTTGGTGTGTAGAAGTACCACATTGAGTACAAGAAGCATTTAGTTTTTGGTGGAAGTCAAAGGTCATTTGGGGTCATTAGAGGTCAAATTGTGAAAACCTTGTAAACATGATACCTCAAGAAGGGAAGCTTGGACAGATCTCATATTTGGTGTGCAGAAGTACTACATTGAGTACAAGAAGCATTTTTTTTTTTGGGTGGAGGTCAAAGGTCATGTGGCATCATCAGAGGTCAAATCATGAAAACCTTGTAAACATGATCTTGCAAAAAGGGAACCTTGGACAGATCTCATATTGGTTTGTAGATGTACCATATCAAATTTAAGGAGCCTATATTATTGCTTTTGGTGGAGGTCAAAGGTCATTTGAAGTCAACAAATGCCAAACATTTACTTCACTCCCCTCTTACCTGTCTCTCTACACTGACCCACCTTCCAAAACATAATACCGCAAAGACAGATCCCATAGTTGGTATGTAATTGTACCACATTGAGTGAATGAAATCTAATTGTTGTGGGCGGAGGTCATTGGTCGTTTGAGTTCCTAGGGGTCAAATTGTTAAAACCATGTTTTACTCAATATTTCAACAAGGACAGATGTCACATTTAGTATGTTGATGTATCACATTTAGTACAAGAAGCCTGTTATTGAGGTCAATGGTCATTTCAGGACAGCCTGTGTCAATGTGAATTTATTGTTTGTTACAGAACACTGCTTTCCACTGTATTACTAAGATCAAGTATGTTGGTACACCCTCACAATAAATTACGTCAGATTCATGACCAAAACTGCTCATGTTACATCATCGAAACCACAATGCATTTTGGCATTCTGGTTTTAGTTTCGTACAGCTTCTTTTCCTTGTATCTCTCCTTGGCAGGCAAATGCTCTTCTGTAGAGTTGTCCTAGGTAAAGCCTTTTTCCAGTTTAGTGCAATGAAGATGGCTCATGCGCCCCCGGGCCACCATGCCGTGATTGGGAGGCCCAGCGTGGGAGGTCTGGCCTTTGCTGAGTATGTCATATACAGAGGGGAACAGGTCAGTAGTCTTACTTACAGGTTTTTTTCTTCCAAATAATTTGATCTAAAGTGATATTATTCTGTGGGCTTGAAGTTGTTTGCTTAACATTATGGTTGGAAAATTTCTTCATCTTTATGTCAGGTACCTTACAGCATTTTGTTGTATGGTGAAGATAAATGAATTTTGTTCAGATTAAGTGATATTTTGTCATTAATGCATCTGGCAACAGCACAGTGTATGATGTCATCATTGCAATTGAACTGAAAATGTTTTTGTCTTTCTCTATTATTTATTAAATATAATATATTAAAGCATTTATTCACAGAGTTGAACAATAATATTTCTACAAAGTAAGTTTCTTTTTGATGAAATTCTGACTTATAGAGACCATTGCTAGCTAAGCAAACTTTTCAAATGTATCTCATTCCAAGGATGAATGATCAATTAATTAAATTCTAGAAGGAGAGGTAAGGTTTGGAAAAATAGCCACATTTTATAAATATTTTATTTCAAGCAGTCAAGAGAAAAGTTGATCAATCATTGGAGGTTCAATTCAGTCACTTATGTTCTGCTGATTCTGTTTTTTTAAGGCGGGGTGGGGACCGGGAGGGGGGGGTGACAATACAACAGCATGGGGTCTAACCTGGGTATATTTGATATCATTATTGCAAGAATGTAAAGCTTGATTGAGTCTTAATTACTTTCTGCATTTTTGTTGTTTTTAGGCTTATCCAGAATACCTGATAACTTATCAAATCGTGAAACCAGAAGCATCAGACGCTCCTTCAACATAAATGTATTCCAGAGCATCACAACGGCCAGCCAGTAGACATTCCAGTATTAGTTTTTTGTCATTAGTAGAAGAGTGACAAGAGAGGTGTAAAGGGTGTAGAAGGGTAATAGGAAAGGTGTAGAAGTCTGATAGGAGAGGTGAAGTAGGGTAAAACAAAGGTGTAAAGTCTAGAAGGTTGAAAGGAGCTGGTGTAGAAATGGAAAAAGGAAAGGTGTAAAACTGCAGAAAGTTGTAAGGTGCTGGTGTAGAAGGGAAAAAGGAAAGGTGTAAAACTGCAGAAGGTTGAAAGGAGGAGGTGGAGAACAGCAAACAGAAAGGTGTGAATTGGGGGGGGGGGGGAATGGGGAGATTTAAATGGTTCACAGATGAAGAGGAAAGAGGCAAAGGAGGCTACAAAGCTCTAAATGGTATAGCAGGATGTATAGCAGTTTACGCATGCATTGGAACCTAGTATTCTATAATAGCTAAAAATACAAAGCCTTGAAAAAAGAAAAGAATGCTGGACAGATTTGAAGAGTAAATGATTCCCTGTGATGCTTCATACAGGTCCTTTAATTGTTCGAACATGATACGACCTTCCTCAACAGATTTGCTCTCAAAACTTCAATTCCCACCTCCCCCCTACATCCCCACCCCTCAAGGTAATTCCTTGTTGGTTGATGTTAATCCTAGCAGTGCCGGTATAAAGCAAAGAGCTGTAATAAAGAGTAGAAATGCTTAGACATAACAACTCGTTTTTTCAATGAAATGTTCGGTCATTTCCTTGTAGCTCTGAATGTCCATGTCATTGGTTTCGGCTGGCAAAGTAACTAAGTTGAATTCCATACCTTTAGGTCTCTTCTCATAAATGTGACCCACTTTACTTGTGGAATGTTTCCATAACCAACCCTCGTAAAGTTCTCCTTTTCTTGAAAGGAAGGCAACATTTTTAACCACTAATTTATTTATTAAACTCGTCTGGCAGTGAAATTTACCATTACAGCCCTGATTCTCAAATGCTAACAAGGCTAGGCTATAAAGATCTACTACTAAATACTGTGGTAGGCAAGGGTGGATCCAGGAAGGGAGGCATCCCTTACTGTTCACCATTGTCTCTTATGCACAGCTTTTTCGGAAGTCATTTCTGTGTCCATCGAAACTTGTCTCCCCGAGTCCCCGGTCATGTATTCTGAGCAATCCTGCATCTGCCACTGGTAGGTGTAATGTAAGTGACAGTTTATTCAAAACCTTGAACATCTGTCGTGACGTTAACGGAACAAACTAGCAATATTAGAGGCAAATATTTTGTAGACTTACCGTGCTACTGAAAAGCGACATCTCAAAAATTGTTAATCTTTTTTGTCAAGTTATCATATAAAGCATAACTGGTAAAGTCAAGTTAAGTATCTAACACAGTAACCTGACAATTTGACTGTATCGTCAAGGTATCATATTATTTGGACTTGTCAGTTCTGCAATTTTGAGGTGTAGTTGCATCATGCTAACACAGTCCATTCACAACCGAAATATAGTATAGTTTCTCTTCAAGTATGTTCATTATGATTATTTTTATTTTTCGGTGAAACAGGTTACTGGACATAAAGCTATCGGCTGTTTTGAAGCCTGTCATAAAAATTAAGGAAGATCCATGATCTGTTTGAAGGACCCAGATATCAATCTTCTAATATATTTTGATTATTTCATATTTTTTGGGTGCTCTTTGGACAAAATGTGCGAGTACTTTCTTTCTCCAAACATTTAGCATCGTCTTTGGTCAAGCATTCTTCCTTAGGTAAATTGCATCTACATCTGGATGGTCATAAGATTATCGTGGCGCCCTTCAGGTTGCATACCATTACTAGATTTTCTTAACCTTTGTTGCAGAACCCACAAACTCCACTCAACCAATTGTGTTCTCTAGGTGTTCAAAGAACATGTTTATATTACTACAGATAAATGTTATGTTTCGGGTGGTGTCGAAGGGTGTTAAATCGGACCGTCGAGTTGGCATGTTGATAACTTCATGTGTTATTTTGTTAAGGCAGATTCATCAGAGGGTTCTTGACCTTGATGAAGGTAACAATCTCTAGACCATTACCAAGTGGAACTTGGAAGGTGAAGGGGTGGGTTGGGGTGGAGGAAGGTGAATTGGGGTGCGGGAAGTATCAGGGGTTGGGGGATGTTGGGCTGAAGGATTTTTACTTCTTTTATGTTTGTTTTCTTGATTTTATACAGGATTTGATAGAAATAAGTTTTAGGGGGAGGAGAGGGGTAGGGTTACCAAGGGTAGTTGATACAGAGTGAAGACAAACAAGGGGTTTGGCCTTGATAATATTTATCACGATAATATTTATCAATACCAGGTTGATGCAAAATTAGGATGGGAGAGATAAGGGTGATTGATGGTGATGGCTAAATCAGTGGAAATAATCGGTTCAAGAGACCATTTTGCTATCAGACAATGTTTATATGGTCGTTTAAATATTTTGGAAATATAGTCCTGAAAAACTGATCAACCTGGTTTTGTTCAGTCAGAAATGGCTGCACCTTTTTGTTGAGTAGTCGTAAGGAGTTCAGTCTTGCCTGTTTATTGGAAAGGGGGAGAGTCTTAAAAGAACTCTCCATTTTTACAAAGGGTTGTGGTGGAGTGTTGTAAGTATTCATAAGATCTTTTAAAGCTAATCAAGGAATAGAACTTTTGATATGTAAATTATATGTAATGAAAATCATGATAAAAAATATCACCCATGTAAAAAAGAAAAGAATGGAAAACGTTTTCTCTTCTATGGCGTTTATGAAAAGTAGTTTGTAACGTTTATCTTGGGTTTGTTATTACCAAAATCAATGTCGTATCCTCTAATTGGTATACATGGCTATTAGTTTTGCCATCCCCCTCCCCTCCCCCCAACAAAAACTTCCCCTCTCTCATACTAACTGCCCCCTCACCCAAATCACTGCAACCATAATCCCGTGAAACTTGTTGGGCTTATAAGACACGGTTTGGTAACATTAATTAATCATAAAATAAGACCAACGTGAAGTCTTTTGCCAATAAGGCATTTCGTCTGATTCAAACAATACATTAATTGGTCAAAGAGTATGTATGGCTTACCACACTCTAGGTCATAATGAACGCAAATTCCACCCCCCCCCCCTACTCTCAAATGTGGAACCTACCGGAGGCAGCTTTATAACCTCCCGTGAGAGAAAACGTGATTCGTCCCGGTTTCCCAAAACAGAGCATTTTTGCTCAACTCACAGTTCTTTCAAGGATTTTTCAAGGACAATTGTTGAACATTTGACCTATTACTTTCTGATAATAAATAAACTAAAAAAGGAAACCTTAAAAAAAATTAAAAAAACACGTGTCGCGG
This sequence comes from Apostichopus californicus, assembly GCA_020650975.1. NCBI lineage: Eukaryota > Metazoa > Echinodermata > Holothuroidea > Aspidochirotida > Stichopodidae > Apostichopus > Apostichopus californicus. Next base: position 7,556 of record JAIPMN010276236.1, read on the forward strand.
ATAATTATCCTTCCACGTGATTCATCTTTCTAGAGTAAATTAAAACGTTTTGGCAAATATGAGATATTATTATGGAGTTTTTTGTTGTTGTAATCACAAGGATGGTTTTGTATATCTACTAATTGATGGGGAGAAGTGACTGGGTCTTATGTGTGTGTGTGGATAAGAACTATTCACAATCGTAAAAGTGGCTCTTCAGACCAGACTTCTGTTTCTTGTACATATACATTGATACTAATTTAAATTTTAGTTTTCGCTGTGCTCAGTGGCACTTAAAGCCAGGTCGGACTTCGAAAAAAAATGTTATGACCAGCCCTCATGAAGAGGTCTTCATTTTTCTTACGTTTATGGAAATGAGCTTTAATTTATCCTTGGTCCAATGTTTACGCGGAACCCGAGGCTGCAGTACCCCTGACCCCTCCTCCTCTCGCCAGGCCTGACAAACATTATTGCAGTTGCAAGTCCATGGATCCCTCTCGTAAGTATCACGGGATTCTTTCTCAATTCCCAACGAGCTCATATTTGCTATCAAATAAAATGCTTTTATCTAAAAAAAAGACGTCTTCGTAATTAAATCCCAAACGCTACGTTGCTGCACGAACAATAATAATGGTTTACGACGGGCGTGCGTTTCGTAACCTACGTCTTCAAAAACTAAATTAAGTAGGCCTTATGATCAGATGTTGTAATTACGTAATCATAAGTTTGGAGAAAATTAGAGGGCGACTGACATTAACTATTTGGCTGGATTCATTGTGTGGGCCCTGTTTCTTTTCCGTTGAATTGGCAAGTCCTACCCCACCACCCACCTCCACCCCCACCCCCGTCTTCGTGTTATGATAAATGGAGACTTCTATTCTGTTTGGCAATTGCTTCATTCACACGTTACTATGGAGTTTCATACATGGAAGTTTGTGTTACCCACTAAGTGTAACACTTCCATGCATGGGCCAGTATTATGTAGCTCAAACAGATTTGAAGAAGACATTCTGTAAGTATGTATTACCTTGAGATGGATATGTGTTTTTACTGGTATTGTACTCGTGTATTCAGCTTTTGAAACCTGTCTTTAATCAATTTGATTCACGTGCAACAAAGGATTCATTAAGGTGCCTAACGTGACGTCATCATGACGTTTGATCGTGCGAACGAAAGTTGTACAGGTTCTTCTCGTCGTTTCCATAAAACGCCGAAGATATCATCTTCAACAGCAGTTTTGTATGTAAGTTGCAACCACAGTCAAGCTGTCCACTTTGGAGAAAGGTTTTTCATTTACCCAAACTAGGTGCCTTTTATTCCGATTAGCGGACATTCACATCCGTTTGGAGCTATAGTGTTTAAGAAAATTTCCATTTCACAGTTTGGGCAATTGCTATTTATACAGAGAATGTCATCAGCCAGTCTAAAGAGTTGATATTTTAGTAAGTAGCCACAGCTTGCTTGATGCTAAATTGGTATAACAAACTCTGGGGGAATAAACGTTAGAAAAAGTTCATGAAGCCTATATCTATACCTCCGGTCCATATCATCAACATATCTGTTACGTTCACGCTTTTCTTAGTAAGGTGTTATAGGCATACATTTAGGGGGACAAAATTTCAAGATGAATTTAAGCCATCCGGAAATCTCAGAATTGGATTTGTCTTCGACCATTTTAATGGGTACGCTTTTAACATCAACGACAGGACACGAAAATTTGGAGAGTGACGAAGATACCGTTTACATGTCACGTATTTGCATTTCAATCCTCTTAGGACTTATTGCGATAACCGGTAGTATTGGAAATAGTTTGGTGATAGTAGCGGTTTGGCGATATCCTCATCTTAGAACCATTTCCAATTATTTTATTTTATCACTAACGTTCGCTGATTTTCTCATTTCTACTCTTGTTATGCCACTTGCAATCTACAATTTTTTGCATCATGGAAAATGGTATACCGGTACCGTATTTTGTGCTACTTGGACTTTTCTCGCTGTCCTGTTTTCCACTGCGTCTATACTCAGTCTTTGCGCGGTGTCGATACACCGATACTTTGCTGTCACGAAACCAGTTAGACATGCATCAGTTCGCAACCGATCCTTTGCTTACAAGTACATCGGTATTGTTTGGGCTACTTCTGTAGTGGTATCTGTTCCATCAGTAGTTGCACTATCGACCGTAGAGGATCACTGTCGACTAGGCGGTAGTACGGTTTACGCGGTTTTACCGTCCACGGTGTCATTTTTCATACCGTCTATAATAATAGTTATCCTCTATGTTAAAATTTATAACGTAGCGAAATACACCGCACGGACGAGCGTAGCACCGGCTGTGACATCGGTAATGTTAAGTATGTGCGATTTAAAGAGTGGCGTCCGCATCTCCACTCTGTGTACGGTGCCACAACAAAATATTAGCACTCCCTGCAGACGAAACGAGAGGGAAATCAGCGTACACTGTAGAGCATCCATTCTTTTCACAGATAATGACGTGAATCATAGAGCTGAAAGTAAAGGTGATCCACCAATACGAAGAGAGTATACCATTGGACCTCGCTCTCGAATATCATTGATGAGAGAACGAAAAGCAGCGCGAACGGTGACCATTTTAATCGGCGTTTTCCTGTTCTGTTGGGCGCCATTTTTTACTATTAACGTTCTTTCGAATCTGGTCTCCTCTCTGAAAATTCCGTGGGAAGTATGTACACTACTTGAATGGTTCGGCTGGGCCAATTCTGCCATTAATCCTACCATATACACGATATTTAAAAAGGATTTTCTTTTAGCATTTAAGAAGATGTTACGACTACGTGGACCAGGATTTATTCCGAGCGTTTCAGCGAGAAAATAAGTTATAGTAATAACTTTAAGTTTGGAGACAGTCGGCACCGCAAGTTAAACTTGAGATGAATAACCAACCGATCCAATGTGTAACTGTTTAAACGTAGCGCAGATGTAATCAGGAATTAAGCCGGCCTATACACCATCGATGCTGTTATGTTCCATGACTTCGAAATCACAGAAACTTTACATAGTTGAATTTTATAAATGCTATCTTTCACACCTTTTGTTCATTCATTACTATGCATTGTACCTTGCTACCACTTAAAAAAACTTAAAATTGAAATACTGATATTCGAATTACGAAAAGAAATTCAATATTACGACCAGATTTTCGAAATTACGATTATTAATTTTTTGACAGTGGCAGCAATACGCTTCCGTAAATAACGGACATTCAGTAAATAAATAAAAAAGAAAGCTTTCACAATTCCAGCCTGTGTATTTTTGTAGTAGTTCCGTCTTCTGTTAACTGGCATGCAAATGACGACTACGTTTCACCTATACCGTAATGTATAGTGGTTTCTCTTATCGTGTATGGTAGTAACGTATTACTTCCATGCGTGACAGTTTTCCCTTTTCGGCGGATACGGACTTTGTCAGACCTAGTCTGATTTCCTAACAAAATGTGAGTATTTTTTTTGGTTTCATATTTTTTTGCTTTTATGATGATGATGATGATGATGATGATGATGATAATGATAATGATGCGCGCATATCCACTCGGAAGGGTTCTCAAGGCGCGTTAATTTTTCAGAAGTTTCTTGAACGAAGTGAGGGAAGCACTACACCTGAGTTCTAGTGGTAATCCATTCCAGAGGCGAGGAGCAGCTATAGCTGCTCCTCGACTTCTAATGATCTGTAATGGCCGCCCGCAGAGTTGAAGTATTGAATTTGGGCATATTTAATTTCTTGGTCGTGAAAATCCTTCTCATGTCCAGTACCATGAGCTTTAGTTTCTTGCATTTTTACATCTAATTTGAGTTTGGAAACACCTGATTCCTTTATCCTCGAGAGATAAATACACGATATATCCTATATATACTTAGCAAGGTAATTGTTCGAAACTGCAACACGTATACAGTATTCCATACTTCTATACACAAATGAAGATGTAGAGTTTTCTGATATATAATGGGGTCAGCAAACTATCTCGGGCAAGGTAATCCGAACTTTATATTGGTAGGAACGTTTTTTTGTTGTTATCAAACTGGTGACGGTATAAGAGACCACTGACTCGCGGGCTGAACTCACCTAAATATTAACATCAATATGCTCCTCACTTACAGACTTCAAAAGTAAAGGGATTCTTGGACTTTGCGCATGCCACAATCGATAATTAACTTGTTGTGAGTGAAGTGAGTGCATAAACACACAGTTATCACAAACACACATTCAGGCAAGAGGGCACTGAAGAAAGTCAGATGAGCGATTAATGCAGTGAGGGCGATCGTTTCATCAATTCATTACACAGAATAAAACGCCGTATAAGACGTGTGCTTGCTATTTGTAATTCTTGAATTGCGGTAAGGTTATCATTCGTTTTTATATAGTTTTAAGCTGGTTTTATATAGTGAAGCAGAGGAACAACTAAGTAACTCTGATTTCTAGTTATCACCGGACAGTGGCGTAGGAAGGTACTTTGTAGTGGGGGGGGGGGGGCTGAAGACTGATGGCCGGCCTGGGGGAGGGGTCTCCCCTTTGGAAATTTTTTGCATTTCCAGGTGGCCTCAGATGCAATTTGGTGCAATATAGCACACTTCAACACCCACTCCATTTTTAAATAATTTTGCATTTTCACCTGGCCTTAGATGCAATTTGGTGCTCCAAATGAGATTTTTTTCTCATTTGGAAATGAAAAAGGGGTTTTCTGACTTGCTGAGCGGGGG
>JAIPMN010276245.1:0-11704 GCA_020650975.1 Apostichopus californicus
CCCCCCCCCCCCCCCCCCCCCCCTCCTGCAGGTAAGCAAGTATTTTCTTGTTGGTAATAATAGACTTGATGTTAGTCAAGACAGCAGAAAGAGTAGAAGAAGAAAACAAGCAAATAATTTTCAGATTGGAAGATTGGATACAAATACGAAATCAACTATTATAAAACTAAGAAGAGGGGGAAGCTAACTTTTCTGGAAGACTGCCTCAGATCGGGATATGCCACCCTCCAGAGAGGAGAACTTAGCCAAGAAAAAAGAAAAAAATTCCTCCGGTGGCCAAAAAATCTCCCCCAAAAAATAACTTAAAGTGAAACAAGAAGAACAAAAGCGACAGCACGATTAAACTGTTGTCAATCGTATATTACTATTGGGAAAATGTATGGGTTGAGTATTTCTCTGTGAGAGCACCAATATGGTGTGTGGGTAATATCATTAAGAAGGTAGGATCTGTATTATTTGAAATACAGTTAGGGAAACGGCAGGATTGTCAGACGTCGTCAACACCGAATAAGAAAGTGTTATTTAGACACACCCAACACACAAATGGTACCCAACTCTGATCGGTGTCAGGGTAATGTGACTGATGATCCGTTGGTAAACGACAATGATGGGCCTGAATCCGATGTGATCACAGACGCTGGTCAAGGTGTGGATGTACCTCCACAAAGCGAAAATGAGGCACAACCACAGGTAAACGATTGGACCAGCAAAACGCTCATTGCCGTATGGTCTATGCATGACGTAATAGAGAAAAACTTCATCACTTGATAATGTATATATATAGTCACCTGCACAATGAACGTTGGGTTAATTAATACCATGTTCAAACTAAGGGGAAGGAGGAAGGGGGAAGGGGGAAGGGTGGGAGAGTTTGGTAACTCAAACGAAACGACTGATATAGCAAACCTAAAGATAATATTTCATAGCTTATCTTAACACTGTTCTACTACCGAATAAACTAGACGTATATCTCACGCTGGCCTCGTTTTGTAATTTATTGTAGTAGATGTCTGCCCATTGGATAAAACACGTAGGGTTACGACAAGATGGTACTATCGTTGCCCCTTGGGGAAAATTATTTGGTAGGCTATTTCGGAAGCCTAGTTCCAAGAAACTCCCCTCAAATAAGTGATGAATCAATTCTGTTGATTTCAAGATGATTTATTCTCCATGTGATACAATTTAAAACTTCAATTAAACGCTGTAACATTACTTCAAGATATTGATTGGATACAAAACAGGTATAAATTATATGGTCATGACAATAATCGTGAGCACTGTTATTCCTTTTCCCTGACTAATTTATCTATATAAAAACTTATCAGAAGTTACAAAGCGTACGGTCACATGTGATAGTACATCTGATCCGTAATTGGATCAATATAACCTACTGCGGAACAACAGTTGCGAAATTATTACTATATTAACTGAACATTTGCTATCATCATATTGAAAATTGCTACTATATTTACGGAAAGATCTTAACATTAAGGTGGCAACTGAACGTTTCCAGACCGTTGACATTCTCTCTTGCAGTTGTGAGTATATATGAAACATTTTTCTTCGGTACCATGTTATGATATCTTAGAAACAGCCAGTAAGTACATAAGTAACATATTGAAATCACCCTTCGAAGTCATTTAAAAAAGTAAAAAATCAATGCATTCCAAAAGAATACTTAATTACAATTCTTAATTTCAGTCCAGAATCGTATATGCAAATTTATCAAAACTGCTCAGAAGTTGCAAAGCGTACGGTCAAACGTGATAGTGCATCTGATCCGTAATTGGATCAATATAACCTACTGCGGAACAACAGTTGCAAAATTGTTACTATATGAACTGAACATTTGCTATCATCTTGTTGAAAATTGCTACTATATTTACGGAAAGATCTTAACATTTAGGTGGCAACTGAACGTTTCCATACCATTGACCGTTGACATCTCTCTTGCAGTTGTGAGATTAACATTTTTCTTCGGAACCATGTCATGCTATCTTAGAAACAGCCAGTAAGTACATAAAGTAACAAATTGAAATCACCATTCGAAGTCATTTAAAAAAGTACAAAATCAATGCATTCCAAAAAAATATTTAATTAGAATTCTTAATTTCAGTCCGGAATCGTATATGCAAATCTGCTCTCTTTTGTTACTACTTCATACTCGTCAGAGACCTACTTGATCAAAAATTACATATTACCACTCCTCCTTAAACCACAACCGCCCCCTCCCCAAACTTAAAGTTTAATAGATTATTATCAAAAAGGTTCGTCTCAAAAATGAGAAAAGACGTCCCGATTGTGAACGTTCTTTGTCACCTTTCACATCGCTGATGGTCGAAGATTTGTTTCGTCCAGCATCGTTGATGATCGGATTTGAGAATTGGCAGCTTTTGACTTCATACAGTATAGAATACATCCGATACCATCTAACACTAATCGTCCGTGTTTCGAAAATGTTTTCATAACTGTCCTCTGTCAGTGTTTCTAACAGCTCCAACATCATATACCAGTACATAATGTTACTCCAGTTTGCTCCTTCAGATGTTACATTTCTTTTCTATTAAAGCGATGTTGCATAGAGCCGGAAGACGTCCTGTTCCGGATGGATACTTCCGTGGAGTAACTAAGGATCTTCCGCAGTACGTCGACATTGTCCTCATAGCTTGCTGCAGATGTGAAGATATGCTCTGTGACGTCCCAATCAATCGCGAGAAGATCGGCTACTTCAGCAGATATCTCCCTCTCTTCCTCCTCTTCCTTTTTTGTTCCCCAACAAGAGGATTGGAATGTTTTCGTTCGGTCTTTGCTCCTGTATTTCGTTGACGATTTTTCGAGCTTCTTCAAATGAGTTTTCCATGTCTAGAGAATATACCACTAAGAAAATGTGAGAGTTTGCAATATATAACTGCCTCATAGCTGGGAAGACGAGAGTCCCCGATGTGTCGAGGAAACGGACATTTTCGACGCCTTTATCGCTGGCCAAGCTCAATATAACGGTCTCGTCAAGAGTCATTTTATGTTCCAGTGGAAATGTCTTTGATACAATTTGCGATACTATTGAGGACTTGCCAACAAAGGTTGCTCCAAATATGGCAACTCGTAATTGCTCAACTGTATCAACTTCGTTGGTAAAAAACTGTTGAGTACCACGGCTGAAACCACTGGAGTATGCGTTACCCATGATATATAAGAAGATGGAGAACTTTATAGATAAAAACGAAACCAAATGAAGAGCGCAAGGTATACTGTTTCACAACCACACACTATCTTGACCAAACTAGGTTCCACAGGTTCCACTATTCCTTATAAAACTTTGACAGGAGTGATATCCATTTCAGAGTCGTCGTTCTTTTGTTAGCAAACCAAAACTGACTTCTTCAATTTATCGAAAATGTTGCACGACTGAGAGATATCTTCATGAACCGGTGTTTTTATTGCCAGAGATTGTTTGTCAAATGTTCTTTCCAATCATGAGGGGTTTCTCTTGTTTCTCTTGTTCTTTTTCTTACTTTCATTCTTCAAAACCAAATTAGAAGCTGATGTAGGTGTTATCACGTTGTGAATCCTTATAATGTGAAACCCTATTGGCTTATTGCACGAATGGCTTGTTTTCGCATCATACTTTTTCACTTGTTTAAACTATTTACGGTGTTTTCTTATACCGCATGGGCATGTTCTCTGTGTGAAAACTGTGGCGTAACATAACGGAGTAATTAACAACGATATAGGGAAGGCGGACTGGGTGGGGCATTAACAGGCTTTGTATTATATTTATGTGACAAATGGCTTCGTCTCTAGAGCAAACCCCCAAAACCAATCGCTGTTTTACAATGTTTCAGAAGTGATGGCAAAAACATCTTTGCATAGTTACATGATCACTGCCCTTACTCTACAAATAAGAGGAAATAGGCTGTCGAGAGGCCCGAGGGACAATAATATCACCGTGCGGCCTTTTTGCACTTTGCGGATGAGAGATAGGCAGGTAACAGGGAACTAGTACCCTATAAAGCAGGGAACATCCCATCAAGTAACATGGGACGAGGGGTGGGGGCGGGGTGTGTTGATGACAGGTAACAACTAACAGAGAACGAGTAACATAACAAATAACAAGTTACAGGGGAAAGGGAAGACTGAGCATGCAGGGAAAACATTGACAGGTAGCAACTAAGAGGGCACAGGGTTCACGTAACATGGTAGAAGGGAACAAGCTAATAGGTGCCAAGTAACAGGGAACAGTAACGGGCAACACGTATTTTGTATTAAGTTGCGTCAGTTCAACGGGCAGCCATGTATAAGTACATTCCGCACACCGGTATCGGTTTAATCGGTTTAATATGTTAAAAGTACATACAAAGTTGAATTATTCTTTAAACAACAGTTCCATGAAGATTTAATAATATTTAGTTCAGATCAATTTAAAAAGCATCAATATTCTTGAAATTTACGTGAAGTTGTTCAAAGCTATATTTATTGAGATATATACATAGATACATCAAAAAGGATATGAATCCAAATGAAATAGCCGAAAAAGACCAAGAGACTGAAATAGGAAAACTCTGGGACCGAAAGAATCTATGAAAAGTAATATAGTTCACTAGGAACAAGTCTTTGTTGAATCTAAGCGTGATGAGTAAGTTGAGTTTGCGAATCATTTACCAAAGGGAAAGTTATTTAATAAGTAAATTACAACAGTGGTTATAAATGCAGTCGTTTGGGAAGATTAAAACGCTCGACGGCTGGGAAGCCTGCAAGGTTATCACGGATTGATTGCGGTGGATTAGGTATTGAAGAATCACAAGTATAAGGTTAGGTAATGTCAACGGAAAGTTAAGATTCCAATAAGTATATTGTAGCTGGTGGTAATATGCTGAAGGATTTGACAGGAAGTCATTTAGCATCAAAGGGTCCTCTTTATGCAACAACTAATTGTAAAGTACATATATGATTCGGAAAATAAATTCATGAATAAAACAATTCATGTATTTATCGCTTAAACGATTGTCGGTAAACGACGTCACCCTTCTTAGAAGGAATAATTTCGCGCTCTGTTTAGTCTACTCATATGGTTTCAAGTACAAGGTGTTCCAGTATAACACACATCATTCTCAGATATTGTTCAATCCTTATTTAATCATCCTCATAATCGACCCCTATATAAGTTACTCCACCTTTGATATAATCACCTAAAATCTGTTTACTCTTCATTTCTACTCCAGAAATAAAAAGACGAAGTTTACTGGGAAGTATACCTGTTGCTTGAAATATTCTTATCTTCGAAGAATGGAACGATTCTTGCAGATCGAATGGTATTTTAATATCCTCTTTATCAGGAAACACTACCTTGATCACTCTGTTTCCTCGGTCTATTGTTAGACGAAGTTGGCTATTGCCGGTGATACGCTGCAGTAAGGTCGTGTCAGTGAGTGCACGAGTGTCACAATAGTACCTCTGCCAATTGACTGGTATCCCTTCTTGGCTCTTCATGGCCAATTTCAATTCCCGAATGGTTTTTATTGGTTTCGTCCTAAACGCTACTTCTGAAGGATGTTGTCCTGGACTTAATAAAGTAAATTTAAAAACAAAAGGCGGTTGAGGCTTATGTCTTGGTCCCGCACGGGCCCCTTCATATGTCGTGTCGTGATCTTCATCCTCGTCAGACTTCACACTCTCAAGATTCAAGCTATCTCGTCGCTCATCTTGCCTTCGTTCGTTTCCATTTGTGTTTGGATCTCTCTGTGATGCGTAATTGGTATCTTCTCTACGACTTCGTTCTGCTGGCGACTGATAATGACTTTTACCTCCCAAAGGAGGCAAACGAGAGTCATCTTTTCTTTTCGTCAGGAGGGGGCCACCATCTAGTGGCTGGAGATGGCCAAGTTCCGCTAGAACCTTATCTTGTTCAAGCAGGAGACGGCCTTTTCTTTCAAGTTCTAGCTGTTGTTCAACTAGTTCTGCTTCCAGCTCTAGCATTCGTCGTTCGGATTCAACTTCTGATATAGCTGATTCAAGACTTTTATCCGAATGAGAATATTTTCCATTTCCCTTTTGGTCACTGACTTTATCACCTACCCTACGGTTCCAGTCGTTAATAAATTTTCTAACTCGAGCACTAAGATCTGTCAGTTCCTCCTGCTTTGTTCGAAAATCTTCAGCTAAACGTCTTTTCTCTGACTGAATCTTCCGTAGAACTCGATCAAGTTTATCATTCTCGTCTTCCATATCTTCCTTTTTCCTTTTTATCTCTTCTTCCTTTCTTTTAGCTTCTTCTAGTCGGAATTTTAAGTCCATATCTTGCATTTTAATTTCGCTTTCCAAATCTCTTATTCTTTGTTCATCATTTTTTAGATCTCTCTCTTTTCGATTATTCCTTTCTTCTATAATCCTTAGTCTCTCTCGTTGATCTGAATTCACTCTTTTGTCGTTTTCCACCTGCTTCTCTCTTCTTTCAATATCAGCTATCATATCCTTGATATTCAATTCGTCTTTTCTCATCTTCTCTACTCTATCTTTTAGTCCGTCCTCGGTCGCTTTGGACTTTTCTTTAATCATTTCAGCATCCTTCAGTCGTTTATTGATCTCCAATTCTTTGTCTTCCAATTCTTCCCGTTTCTCCTCAATTTTATTGGTATTTTCCACCAATTCCCTAACATATTTTTCAACTTCTTCGTCTTTCTTGTCTAAAATCTCTTTACGGCTCCTCAGTTGGTCCTCTGTCTGCTCTACTTCTTTCATTCTCAACCCAAGTTTTGCTTCTTTCCGCTTCATGGCGAGAATTACATTAGTTAGTTCTTTTTCTTGGCTTCCACCGTCCCGACTCATAGCCCTTCCAACTTCAATAAGATTCCGTAGTTTTTCAACCTCATCCAATACGCTTTGCACCTTTTCCGCTGTCTTAAGGCTCCTCTGAGAGGGACTTCTCTCTGGTTTCATTTCTTCATTTGTCTCTACCTCTTTTTCTGGCTCGTCTTCTTGCTCCTCATCTTCATCTTTTTCATCTATTACCTCCAAGGCACCTGGATTAAGATATGGTTTCAACTTCTCTACAATCCGATCAACAAGCTGATCAACTTGTCCGTCATTCGCCTCAATGTTCTGATTTGTTGGGTTTGACTTCTCTTGCCCATCGTTACCTCCGGAGTTTTCACCGGTGGGATCATTACTATCTTCCTTAACTTTGGAAGGTGGTTTCTTTCTGTTCTGTTTCAAGAACTCTTGAAGAACGGCTTTAGCTTCTTCTTCGGTCATTGACATACCTGATTCCGCTCTGGATTCACGTTTGGATTGTGATGATTTCGGCTCCACCGGAACGTCATTCGGGTCGGTAGGTTGAACTTCGGATGTCGGTTTCAAGCTGTTTCTTGAGGCTCTTCGACTTTCGGTAGTCGGCGGACGGTCAGTAACCTTTGACGCAGGGCGACTTGAACCTGTAGCTGTAGAATTAGGAATTGCATCATTCGTAGGTTTTGTTGACGGTTGCGATGCCTGTGACGAACGACGCGAAGGGTTACCGTCTGCTGCTGGGGTTTCTTCTGTAAGCAGAGCAACAAACGGGACTGTTAATGTTCTAAATATGTATGGTGTATAGATCACTATGGTGAAATCGCCGTTAGTGATAAGACAGCTCATGGGTTAAATTCCTATATCGATTACCTTGTCCTAAACTTAATCTTATCGTACCAGGAACGGATCATCTTAGAACGTAGGGTGTGGCACTGGGTCTTCGATGCAGACTACCATGTAGGGGTGTATTGGGGGAGGGGGTCCTTCTCCAGAAAAAAAGGAATGTTAAGACGTCAAATTATTTAATCTGATGCGTAAATATGCTATAAATTAGATTTGTAATTAGGTCTCAACAGAAGATTTTGCTAAATAAGTGCTTTTTAAAGTTTTGTTCTGAGTTGGAAAAAGGAGGTTTGAGCCACCCCTGCTCAATATACCTGCATAGTGCCGATAAATAAGAAAGAGTGGTAAGATTGTGCTTCAAAGAATTCAAGAGCGAGAATAACATGAAGTGTTATTAAAAGAAAAAGTATATCACTTGTTTATATCAAGATACCGTACCTTTAGGTGGATCGGTCTTTTCCATAATGACAAATCGTATAGATATCCTAGTTCCCAAAATTATTTACTTCACTCAAGAAAGGACAGTAGTATACAGATCAACGACGATGGATCCAGCTTCGGTTTCCTTGAATGACAAATATCTCGAGATAGCTCTACATAAGGGGGAAAAGAAACAAAAAGGAAAGATTTGAATCAAAGGTCATTACCACAATCTTTGTCGAGGACTGAATAACCTTTCATTTCGTACTAAATGGGGAAAAAACACCATCTTGACATTTTTTTGTAACTTGGGCTAACTAAAACAAACTTCAACATTTTTTTCAGTCTGATAATAAACCACTGTCTTTGACGAAACAAACTGTTTGCTTGACGAAGTATATTAATTTACTTTGGGAAGCGATATTCATTGTATCTTTCATAATTTATTGTTCGAACTCAAATATTCGCGAAAATGGCACGTCCTTCTACGACTGACCTTTTCTGTTTTTTTTTTAATGTTATTTTCAAGATATGACACTGGCAAGTAATAAGCTTTTGAGGTGCTGTTTTGAAATGTCCAGACAATTACATCTTCCGTTGCTTGTTGGTAATTTGTGCAACATAATCCATCTGATCTAAACGAGATTCAATTTTTTTCTCTCGTCATTTGACAAAAAGCGCCTGGTATTTCAAAGCTAATCGATTTATGAAGATCATTTAATAAATTTGTTTTGTTGTTGTTATTCTTTTGCGCAAATACGATGTATAATGTGATCCACAATGCATAGAGATAGCGTGTAATTATCAAATCATGTTTCTGGAGCTTTATGACTCATTGAGACCCATTTTGGTATCATATTGGTCTTTTTCATTGTTTGTGGTGCGGAACAATCAATTCATGAAAATTATTTATTTCACATTTAACCTTATAAAAATCACTGTTTTCTGTCACGACTTCAGCACTTCGGTCTATTTAGATCTATAGTCTAATTCATCATGTCAAAAATGTGTTCATGATTTTCTTGTACCCCCCCCCCCCCTCCCTCTTTACCTTGTTTCCCTAGTCCGCGTGCAGTGAAGAAATGGTTCGTCGTGATCGCCAGAGCGGGCGAGCTCAGTTATTATAAGCGAACATTACATGTAGGCCTAAAGTTACACAGTTTAAGGGACCACTTTTATGCCAGGAAACTAGATTTTTCAAATCGAGACTCGTTGACCAGTCTGTTTGTGAAAAGCACTTTTCTCTTCATCCGGGTAAGGTTTCATGCATATGCTAGATTTCATTGCTTTCAACATGTGGCTAAGATTATGGGATCATGGCGAAACAGTACACAGTAGATCGCTCAGTGACCATGCAACATTTAACCTGATCATGTGTGGTATCTCTTCCCTTTCCAAGGGACTGGTGATACTCACTTGACGTGACATTGTCATGATCATATGGTTACAGACTAGATGTAAGAGGACTGTATGGGCTTGAGAATGGATCAAGTTGTTTGGTTATCGTGCCCGGGCTCTATTCTTTTGCGCAAATAAGATGTCTAATGTGATCCAATATGCATCGAGATAGCGTGTAATCATCAAATCATGTTTCTGGAGCTTTTTGACTCATTTAGACCCATTTTGGTATCATATTTGGAGATTTTTCTTACAATATAATGCCACCGCCTGTATCCACTAGATCATAGCACTGCAAGGCAACACACCTTACAAGCACCGCGTTGCAGCCTCTGTATGTCCTCACTGGGATGAACTTGTTAAAGGGATATTCCACTGGCATAAATTCATTATTTCCCGATATTGCCGGTAGTTTTTGCACTTTATAGTTCAAAACCACTTACTAATGGTCTTTACGGTCTTTATGGTCTTACTAATGGTCTCGGAGATACAAAATTCTATACATTTTGTGAAAATTTTGATGACTGCATCTGGCAACTGTAGAGTTAGTAATGTCAGCATGACACTTGAGATGAAAATGATTGTGTTTCTGTTCAATAGGTACAAATCCGGCAGATTCTCATGGCTTTATCAGTTTAAACTGGTAAAGGTGAGTGCGCGTTAATCAGTTAAACTGATGTGTGTTATAATTACGTAACATGTGTTACATTTATGAACAGGTGCTACCGAGAAAGACTTACAGAGAGAAATTACTAAGCACAAAATCCTATGCATAATGATTGACTGGACTAACCAAACTACTCCAAAGGGATTCGCCATAATTTCGTCCACAAAGTTAACAGAAAATGGATGACACTGCAAAATGCTTAAAATCTGCAATTTGAACCATCTTTACAAGGTATACCTATACTAGTCAAACATAGGGACAGTTGTTTGGACTCTTAACCAGTCATTAGTTGAAACAGCCTTTAAGTAATTTTCCACAGTAGAATCTGCTGACAGGTCTAACATGTGTTATACGGTGTTATAACACACTTCAGTTATACTGATTAACGGTGTTCTCTTATTCACTGTACAAACTGATCGAGACATGTACATTGGGTGACAAGTTACTTACAGAGCAAAATCATATTCTTACAAACAAGTTGCTTGATACGGAAGCTTAAAAGTGCCATCAACATAAGAAAACTTTGTCCCAATAAGTCAACATTTTTCAGTAAATTGTTTAGATAACAAGATAATATCTTATCTTATCAAAAATCAGAAAAATGTTGGATTGCTCAATTGCTTGAACTGAGTAATTGAACAATTTTCTGCAAAATGTTGAATTGACAACATATGTCGTCAATTCAACAATTTTCTGCAAAATGTTGGATTGTTCACTTCATTCCAACGGAGCAATTGAGCAAACATACAACAGACTACCCAATGTACATTCTGCGACCGTCAGCATATGTTCTACTTAATTCAATGTAAGCACTTGGGGTTTTAAGAATACATTTCGTGTGTGCAGTAGTCCTTAATTAAATTTATCTTCTACTTGATTGTGTAGCTCAATTTATCGATTACATTGAATACGACGTAACCGTTACATATAGAAATATATATAATATAACAGCATGCTGTAGGTTATCATATACGTATACTAAATTATGTACTTGCTCTATTTCTATGTATTGAGCACTTTTGCAGCAGGAAGTGAAGAACCGAATCGGTGTTATACATATATTCGTATATACACACATCGTTGTACTGAACGAAGAATTATGCCCACTCTGGATTTCAAAGGTAAGACTTGTGTGTGTGGTTTTTTTTTGGGGGGGGGGGTAGGGAGGGGGTGGGTGGTGGTGATGAAAAATTCCTCGACTGAATGCGATAACCATTTAAGCAGGGTGTGAGGGTCTTCTCCGAAAAAAAAGTTTACAGGTCAAATGTAGAATTCTGATGTATATTTATTACACTATAGGTGTTGCTAAATATACTTTTGAATTTTGAAACAAAATCGCCTGACTAAACTTTTCTTTACCCCGGGCTGACGGTGTATAGGTGTATCCCGCACCCCCTTACGCACGCCACTGGGCTCACTCATTCATTACACCTTTCATAGATCCATGCAATGCTGTTTGCCTCTACTAAACCAATCCTTCTGCATGGGGATGACAGTTATTCCTACAGAGAATTAATTGGTTATAATGATAAGGCCTGGAGTAAGTCTATAATGACGTAACAAATACATTAAGTCGTATTAAATTAGTAGCCT
>JAIPMN010276249.1:0-13448 GCA_020650975.1 Apostichopus californicus
AAAAAAGGCTTGGAAAAACCATTCAAGGTTTGATAAAGCAAAGAAGTTTTGAGTTGTGTTTTGGGATTCATATGTATGTTTGATCAGGAAAGTTTAAAGCCATCTGCTCTGACAATCATACAATTTTTAAGGTCACTCCTTTAAGTCAATTAGTAGCATGGAGAGTGTTTGTTCTTTCAAAGGTTAATCCATATTTTATTTTATTTTTGCAAACACAGCAATATTTCGATAGTTCGGGAGTGGGTGGCCATCTATCATTAAATAAACAATTTGTCATCTTCTCTTTCTTTCTTTCATTTTTATGTTATTTGTCTTTCTTTTCTGCAATTTTTAGAGCGACCCTGAATTTGTGCAATGGAAGAAGGAGATTGAAGAAGCTTTCAACGAAGCTCAAAAGATGCTGAAGAAAGGACCCAAGATGTTTGCCACTCAAGGTTCGTCAAGCGATCTTACTAATCGCCAGCATCCTCCCCTCACTCAACGTAATAGCAATGGAATGCACTAATACACCCGCTTCGTTAAATCCATGATCGCCCAATCCTGGGCGTGAGGGCGCTATTTTTTAATGCCATTCTCCATTTTCCGCCTGTCTTTACGAAATTTTTCTTTATTTTAACAAATGCATTTTAACATCTCATCATTCATGTATTCAGTTTTAGTTTGTAATCATTGATAAATATTGGGTAGGTTATCTTCTTTTTGTTACATTTTGGTTTTGTTTTGTTTGGGGGGTGATTAGAAATTATTAAAGTTTTTTTAGGTTTAAATGGTACGAAGTATAAAAGCAAAAAGAAAAAAAAAAGAATATATTTAAATGAAAAGACCATACTAAGTGTTATTGGATGTTTCTGTCAAAACCGGACCGATTTTGTAGAACCTACTAACATCACATGGAATCCTGGTGGAATGAAATAACTGGGAAGTATTAATGTGCTGACTAAAGCAGCAACAGATACAAAGAAATGAGTTGTTTGGTATTTGGCTCCAAATTGTTACTAAGATATAGATGTCTTTAGAAATAAATAAAGAAAGATTTCCAGTTTTGTGCCGCTGACTCTTAATCACTGATTTTGTTTTGTGGCTATAAATGTTTGCTTTTTGTATTGAACAATGAAAAAAAAGAAGGAAAAAAAGTAAACTGCATTGCTCACAAGTTTGGAAGCAGTGGGTTGAAAGTTTGTAGAATATCTTAAAAAGAATAAACTATTTTTGGTTATTATACGTTCATTTAAACTAAACCGGTTTATATGTGACATGGATGCAGCTTGTATTCAGATTATATATGGAAAAAGATTCATCAATATGGAAACTTTTGTTAACCAAAGCATAAAGTCATCCAAAATGCATGTCGATGCCAAAAATAGCCATCGTTATATCTGAGAAGAAATTTAAATCGTTCAAAGATGATAATTACCCATCGTTAATCCCATCTGGCCGACTTTTGCAAAACTGTTCACTTTCTCGTACAGAAGTTTCTTTTCAATGCTGTGCTTTTTCTTTTGTTTTGGAAGGGATGGCTTGGTTTAACAATTTTCTTCTGCTTCCCACCAAAGACAAAATAATTTGCTTTTCTTGTTGTTATTCATTGATTTATCTATTTTTTTTGCTGAGGCTAACACCACCATACTATTACCTTATTTCTTTGACAATTGCATTTTACTGACAGCCGTTTCTAGAGCAACAAAAACCATATTTCAATTTATTTATTTATTTATTTATCTATCTGTCTATTTATTACTTCACACTTATTTGCATTGAATACTAACCTTATATGAGACCGTATATCTACTACCCACTAAAATCGGCTGAACTGGTCAGATGGTCAGACTTTACACCCCTCCCCCACCCCACCCCATTTCTCTTTCTCACTGCCTTCCTCCAATCCTTGTCCCATGGTTCATGCAAATCAATATCCATGCTCACAAAAAGCATTTTTGGCCAAAAATTTCATTGCAATCGACCCAAGCTTTTCTGCTTTATATTTCAACTTGTAAGATGAAATTCTACAAAGGTAAATTCCTCAGCAACCTCTGCCTCCTAGCAAAAATCAGTGGGATGATTGTGGTCACAAGAATATTGGAAAATTTGCCACAAGTCAGTAGAATTGTCGGTATTAAAGTCAAGTTTGGTGATATGTCAGATTCAGATCAAATTATTTTGGGTACACTTTCCAAAACAAGTCCGATGATCTGGTTAGGCTCAAATTTTTGACGTCTGTACGAGAGGTATTAATTAGTACGAAATAAGGTTTCCTTCTGTGGAGGTTTAATACTATACAGGTGTGATTCAAAAAAAAGAATTATATTAACTTTATAATGACATTTCAAATGCAATGTCATGAAAACTTTCTTTCAATATTCTGTCTCAGCATAAATTGGTGACGTTTTTCAAGAGTTAAAGTATTTAACAAATTAACGATAAGAAATGTATGTTTTTCCTTTTTCTTTTTATAAAGCCTTCAGTTTCTAAAAAACAAACTATATAGAAGAATGAAGTTCATTGCATTTCCTTAATGGAATTCTACTTTCCAATGTTTGGATATGGAAGATGTAAATAGCAGATATATTTAGTTTCAATTTGGTCTCCCAGTTATCCGAGACTCGAGGGGAATGCTCAAATTATTTGCGTATTCTGAGGAATCATATTAAATTTATTTGTGAGCGGTGCATACCCTCAAGCTATTTGGACTCACAAATTAGTCCGTGTTTACAGATGTTACATGGTCTCGTGACAGTTGACTCTTTCTGATAAAGTATGAAATATTGGGCAGGTGAAAGAATTTGTTCAAAGAAAATATTAGATCAATTTGCGCCGACTTTTATCGTAACATGGCTTTATATTATTTGTATATTATTTGGACTATGGACGAAAAAATGGCAGGACTTGATTGTAACCCTGCCTTACACCCTATTAGGATATTTATATATATATATAAAAAAATCCATTAAGCTTTTTAATTTTAATTATTCTGTTTCATTTTTCTTTGCTCTATCGTTAGTTAATAATAATTATTTACTATCAATACTGTTCACGATATTAACAAGATAAAATAGGGGAAGAGAAAATGTTGCAGCTCCATTCAAAGTCACGTTGAATGGTAGTCAAATTTAAAACTCGGCTTCTCCCACCTGCTTTGGTGATATTTGAGAAAATATGTCTGTAAATAGAAAGAAAAAAGACCAAAAAAAGAAGAAATAAAAAAGACAAAAACAAGGCATTTTGTACTCTTCGGAAGATTCAAGTTAAAAGTCTGACTTGCAAAATGATACGTGTCGTCAAAAAGTCCCATCAGTTCATTCTGTTCCCTTCTTTTTTAAATGTATTCGTAGGCTATCCATTAAATAAAAAACGAATCAATGTCTGGTTCCTTGTTTTTTATTGTCCTCGTCATCCTTTAGAACGTGCAATTTTTTCTTTCATTTTAGAAGCAAAAATGGAACAAAGCATTTATTCTGATGTGGATGTTTTTTTGGGTTTTTTTGCTGACGCTTTTTCAGTATTTGTTAAAGTTATAATATCTTTATGTTTTTAAGAGTTTTACAGAGCAGGTCTCAACATACAAAACATATAGTATAAATCATGTAGGCCTAGATCTTAATGTGTAACCTTTACGGTAGGATAGAAGTCGGCTATATACTCGACGACTGATTTTGATTCGACTTTCTTGCTTTTGTATTCCGGTTGGATTTTAATTTCTAGAGGCAAAGAATGCTTTCATTCTCTCCCTGCGTTTAAAAATTTGACGACAAGTTTGACGTGTTCATGGAGATGATCCTCTCTCTGTACCTATTTCCTTTGTGTTTCAATACTCGCTACGGGGATATAAAAATTGTGTGTTTACGGTGTATGTTTCCTGGATTCAAACTTGAAAGCATGTTTTGTGTGATGGTGGTCAAAGTGAAGTTATGTATAGTGTGAGGAATTTTCTTTTTTCCAATTTTTTCCCTTCTTTTTTTGAAAGGAATATAGAAGAAAATTGTGTATTAATATCATAACAGTAGTCTCTGAGTCTTCTATGATGCTTTTAGATGTGTTTGATTGTTTTATATGTGATATAAACAGTGTTTGGCTTCCTCGGTTTATCCATTTCATTTCATTAGTCTCATGTATTGACAGTGGCAAAAGAGAAAGTATTTAGTAGTTGCTTCGTATCCTAACGACATCAGTTGTGTGCAGAGTATGCTAGCCTAAGCTTTACTTCTCTATTCTTGGCTTCCTCAAGCTATTACTTTCATTTGTCAAACAAAATTTTCCAATCTTAAGTGCTCCTTTCTTAATATCAAAGATTTTCTTTGTTGTTGTTCTGTTTCAAAGTATTGACAATGAAAGAGAAAATAGTGGATGGGTTTTATCCTAACACATCAATTGTATACAGCATACACAAGCCTAAGCTTTAAGATGCAATGAAGTTCAAATGAATAAATTTGAAACATTATAGTTAGCACATTTATTTAAATGTTTCATTTACAAGCCTTACTCATAGAAAGCCAAGGTTATGCTGAAAAATCAGGATAATTGGCCAATATTTTTTTTGGGGGGGAAAAAATTGAAATAGAAATCTCTTAGCAGCTATTATGAAGTTAGGATGCCTTATCCAGATCTGTTGAATTGTCCCATTGAGAGCCAATTTTCAGGGCAATTATTAATTTTTTTTTTGGTTCCCACCGATTTGTATCGCATATTGGTAACTGAATTATCTTCTTGTACAACGGGATCATGAAATCCTTTGTGTCACATATAAATTAAATTATTCCTCCATTATTTCATTCATTCATGAACACAAGGAAGAGAAAATTTGGTCCCAGTTTGGTCGCTAATATCTCTCTTGCTAAGATAAAAGATAGAAAAATGTCAGAACCAAAATAATATAATTTGAAATTGGGTTTTGAACAGGATAAGTGATATATGCATGCTGTGTAGAATAATCCTACGTTCATTTTACAATGCAGCCTAGAAATGATGTTTTGGATAATTGAGTTTTTAAGATCTGCAGTACTGCCTCCAAATATTCTAGTAAGTCAGATAATGGGCACCGCATGCTTCAATATCAACCAGCATTTTACCGCCACTCTTGAACTTAAATGTCTATTTTTAAAGTTGATCAAATGTCTGGGAATAACCAGAACCTTTACCTCTTTTTTTAGCTTGCTAAAAATTTGGGAGCAAGACATGACTTCTAGAGATCAGTCTTATATAACTGATTAAGAATAGACATTCGCTGATATTCAGAACCCTTTTGAAACCTTTTTCCCTACTTCAAAGAATGAAAATCCTACAGATTAGGTTTTGTCAACCTGTAGCAGTTTATTTTTTTTTATTTGTAGATATAAAGAAAAAATTAATTTCCAAACCTTGGCTCTGGATTTTTTGGTTTTGCAAGGAACAGCTTTAACCAATAATCAAGAAAGAAAACAAAAAGCAGAAGTTTTATTCTGTTTTGCTTTGCTCTGTATCATGTTGCATTTTTGACGATGAGGGATTAACTGCCTGTTATATGATCCCATATAATGTCCCCCTCCCCCCCCGCCTCTTTCCTTTCCCTTCCACCCCCCTCCTCCCCTTTAATGCCTTTTTTTGTGTCTATTTATTAGTTCACATACTTATAATATTTTCAAAGATAATTACTTGTTTCCACCTTTTCTTCTCTTTTTCATGTGTTTTTATGACAAGTAAAAGAAAACTAACTTTTGTTACTACAACTAAATTATTGCATTTTTTTAAATTGTATGTGTAAAAGATTATGAATTGTTCCTCCCGAAAAGGTAATGTTAGAATTATTTCTTGGTATATCAATCTTTTTTTCTTTTTCTTTTTTTCGTATTTTTTTTTCATTATTTTTCATGTGAAAGAGAAAAAAATAAATATGTAACAATAATATTGATAATACAATAATAGTTGAAATAGTATTGATTTAAGATAAATATTGGATTACAAATTAAACAGATGATGATAAATTTGGAAATTGTTGTAAATAATTAGCTAGACATTAATGTACCTTCTAGTTCAAATTGTCCTGTGTCTATCAATTATTAAACATATAAATCTGTTTGTTTAGTCATGGTGAAAGTGAGCAGGGAAAAATGGAAAAGGAGATTGGAGAAGGGTGGGTGGGGGGAGGGAGGGGATGGGGTGGTTGGGGTGTGAGGAGAGGTAAATGGGGACAGGGGTGGTGTTAATGGTTTGATGGGCTTATATAGTTTACTACTCTGCTAGCTTATACCTTGAAGAGAGTGTTTGGGACTCTCCTTTGCTCTTTATTTATTTTTTTTTTAGGCATTCTAGTGGAATTAAAAAAACCAAAAACCAAAAAAATAATTATTGGAAACAAAATTGGTGGCGTGACGTTGATTTTAAAAATTTAGTGCCAACGTTGGGGATATTTAGAACTATTTTCAAAATATTTCTTGAAAATTTCTGTTTTGGCATTTTTGTTTGTTTTTTGAATTTGCCTCTTTGATAATGTAAGGTTGTTTGGTGCAAGGTTGTGAAAAAAGGGGGCATGTATGTGAATATTTAAAAAACCTTGGCTTTGTTTTATACGTTTAAACAGTGGAAACAATGTAATCATACTAGTCTTTAACAAACAAAATTTGCAAAAATGTGGTCAAAAATTCTGCACCTAGTGTTGTAACCAATTTTACCGATCTTCTCCATTCATCTCCTTTCTATCTATCTTTCTTTATTTATTTATGATTTTTTTCCTTGATTTTTATTTCATATTTCTTTAAGAAATGAACCAATTAACATCTGTTTCTCTTTACCTTCTGTTGGCAAGCAACATACATACATAGTTGTCAACTCGTAGTCATTCTCGCATTGTCATTTCATTTTTTCATTCTCTTTTGTAATACGGACAATCGATCCCCTCTCCCTTCTACGGAAGACTAATGCGGCCATGCCAAAAAAAAAATTAACCACGGATATCTATACATATACAACAAAAAACAAAATTTCTACTCCGAAAAACAAAATTTTGTTTTTCGTTTTAAAAAGTTTGTTTTTCGTTTTAAAAAGTTTGTTTTTCGTTTTAAAAATTTTGTCTTGTATATATATCCGTAGTTTATATGTATTTTTTTGGCATGGCCGCATTAGTCTTCCGTACCCTTCTCCCCCATCCAGGTGTGAATTCCTTTTTTTCCATCCCGATATCTCGTTTTTTTTATTCATAGCATTCTAGCAATTTTTACCCACTTCATTCTTATCTTTATTAATATTTTTCGACTGAAAGAGGAAAAATGCCGAAAAGGGGATATAGAAGTGTAAGGATGCTACAGAAAGGGTAGTTGCGTGTGGTTTTTAAAGGGAAGGTACGTGTGGTTATCTTCGGTCAAGGCACAGCGCTGTTGGCATCAGAGCTGTTGAGGTATGGCCAGGTTTTTTGTGGGTGTAGGTAACGTCCCCGTACTCGGTAGCTTGAACTAGCAGGAAGGGAAAGGCAGTATAGGTGTCCCCTTTCCAGCCCACCCCCCTATCCTCCCAAATGCCCCTTCATAGTTCTCCCCAGCTGAGGTAGATAATTAATGGTGCAGAATGCCTTCTTTGGCCAAATTGTTTAATGGGTAAGGAACTTAGTCAAAGATGGATGTCAAGAAAGTGTCTCACATATATTGAACCAGAACGTACCTTTTGCACGAGTCCAAAGAGGTACAAACCATGTCACTCGAGTACAATGACTTTCAATAGTAATCTTACCAGTACTAAATTAACGGGGAATCATTTATAGGGTATGGCAATATCGTAAAATGATATGCAAAAATGGGGCAAATTGTTTATATACAAGTGCAAAGATGTGTATAGCAGTGTTATAAACAGGAACGCAGATGTGTTACAAACAGGAACGCAGATGTGTTATAAACAGGAACGCAGATGTGTTACAAACAGGAACGCAGTTTTTTAATAAGAGAGATAAGGTGCAGATCTTTCAAAACTGCTGCTTCACAAATTTTGAATACTAAATGAGTCCCTGTATAAAGAATCGATAGATATGTGGCAATTGAAATCTAGTGCCACCTAGCAGTTCTTGTGTATACAGCTTACCTGCGTCCAGTTCCTTACCCTCCCCTCAGGACCACCCTATCCCCTCCCCCCCCCCACCACCTGCACTGCAACAACTAAGCTTATCGCGATCATAAACAGTCATAATGAGTTGGTCGATTTAAAGCACCTCCCACTTGACACCTCTCTGTGCAAGTAACCTACCAACTTTTACCTAGCATTTGGATGTTTAGAACTCAACCTGTATTATTTTATTTCATAAATTTAATACTTAGGAAGAATACTATAAACAAACATAGAATACTGTTATGTAGCGGGAATTCAAGATGTCCCGATATCTCTTTCCATTCAGAGGGCAAACTGTCAAAATTGGGTGTTGCTTGCATTGTATCAACCTTTCAAATCGTCTTAAAATAAAGAGGAAGTAAAAAAAAGAATAATAATAGCATAGTTCTTTAAATGACAGCAGTGAACCAATTATTCTTGGCTTGTACTGCTTTGTGCTGGTTTTTAAGTGATTCCTGCTCCACCTGTGGTGTCCCTATTCCATGGATCGGTTCTCCCTTCCCCATCTGACTATCTGCCAACAAACTGAAAGCGAGAACAGGTCGGAGAGATCACAGGTACGTCCAACGTAAAAACGCCATCAAAACTACATACAGCTGACCCCATTTGACATGGGATTCCTCATCAGACAGAAGCTCCCTCCCCCACCCCCCTCCCTCCCCCCATGGTGAGCAATGATACTGGAAAGGATGAGAATGTAAGGTTCTTCAAGTGGAACGGACACTCGGAGGAGCCCTGCACCATATCTTTCAGAGTTGCAGTGTGATGAATGGAGAAGAACCAATGAGATGGAAGTACAGCTCGATTTGGACAGCTTTTAAACTCTTGTTTCTCTGGGACCTGTCTTAGATGCCTCATCTCAGGGAAATGTACAGTAAGCCTTGATGTATATAGATCATTGTACACACAAACAATGTACAGGGTTGGAAAATTAGTCACACCGACATCAAAGAGAATTCTTCCGGTGGATAAGATAAAAAATTCAATCGTTGAAGTAATTCCTTAACAGCAGAATTTGTTTTTTTCCAACCCTGTCATTTTGATAGCAGTGAATTTGTTGAACTTGTGTATCTATTCGTAAAAACGATCTTCCGTTGTTCAATTTTCTTTGTCGTTTTTTTAGCTGTCCATGACTTAAATTGTCCTTTCTTTGGATTTTGTGCCGCTTAGTTAATGACGATTAGTCTTGCTGCCGCAGAAAAATATCCCGGGAATCAAAATGCCAAAAACGAAAATAGTAGAGGTTTTTTTTAAAATTTATGGCGAAGCAGAAAGTCACACTAACTCCCAAGATATTTGCACTGCATTGTGGGTGGAGAGTATAGCCAAGATTGTTAATCATCGATGAAGTTTACCAGCTGTGGGTAGAGAGGGGTGGGGGAGGGTAGGGGTGTGGGACAAGTTTGCCCATTTTAATTACAATAACCTATTGACTTCATTCCCAACAATAGTTGCCATGGCTATCTGATTAAAACTCAGAAGATAGCCATGGCAACTATTATCAATTTTAATGGGGGTTCCATCCCTATGTTCCGACGTTTCTAAGTTCAGACGTCTCTATGTTCCGACAAAAAGAAAAAAATCAGAGCAATTTTTTTTATCCAAAAATTTGTTAGTACCAAGAAAACTAGTTTTGTGACCCCAGTAGTTTTGTGACCCAATTTTTTTGGAGACTCATTTTTTTTCGGACCAACTTTTTTTCGGACCAAATTTTTGGAGACCCAAATTTTTTTTCACAAAGAAAAAATTGGAGTACAAACAAATTTCGGGTCACAAGCAATTTTTGGTCACAAGCACCGTTTGGCTCACAACAAATTTTAGGTCACATTTTTATTTTTTTTGGGGGGGGGGGGGGAATTTGGTTGAAAAAATTTTGGTCACAAAAACATTGGGGTCTTGAAAACTCATATTCTTGGTACAAACGATTTTTGGGATAAAAAAAAATTGTCCTGAATTATTTCTTTGTCGGAAGATAGAGACGTCGGAACATAGAGACGTCGGAACATAGAGATGTAGCCCGTGTGCGTCTTACTCCTTGTGGTAGTTTTTATCTGTTCTTTCGTGTGTAAAATTGTTAAATGTGGTGCTAAATATAAAATATGACTGCAATGTTTTAACACCAAACATTGGTGTGAAAATGGCAACCCCCCCCCCCAAAAAAAAAACAAGTGAAAAAGGAAAAGAACAATTTAATGTGTAAAATTGTCATGACACCTGAATAAATCTGTACAAAAGCAACATTATTTTAGTGCAGATTTAGTTCAGAATGTTTTAATGTGCAATAGTGGATGTTTCAAGTCTCAAAAGTTGTGGGTCAAAGACTTGAGTGTTGTTTATAAAAGAATTAACAAGCAAAATTTTTATGGTTTGGAAAGAAATTCTGAAGTTTATTTCTTCTTTTTTTTCTAAAAGTAATGATTTTTCAGAACGAAAGTAAAACAAAGATGTAAGCCTAATCATGTGGATTAAAATCATGCTGCTTTCCCATCTACTTTTATCTTTGCCATTTTTGTAATCTTTTCTTTCATTTTGCATCTCATTTGCATATTAATGTTGCATGCTCATATTCTTGTTCAATTTTTTCTTGCCTTTTGTTTTCTCTCTGTGCATTTTGTTTGTTGTCATGAATTTGTTGGCATTGACAGTAATATCAATAATTATTCAGTTAAATCAGGCCCCCCTTATTTGTCTTACATTGATTTTTGGTAGATTTATTAATAACCAGGGGCATATCCAGGATTAAGCAAAGAAAACTTGGGTGTGGCCCTGGTGTCCTTGAAGCTGTCTCTCATCTACAGGGGTCCTCCACCAGAACATTATTTTGGTTTCTTAATAATTTTAGATGTGAAGTGGTACATTTTGAAGCATATTTATATATGTCATCCTGTCTAATAAAATATATCATAAATTATAATAATATTATAATATAATTGCATAAACTCAGATCATTATAAATTAAAACATGTATAGAAGGGTATGGTCAAAGTAACAGACAATAAACTGCAAACTGTTTTTTTTAGATCCACTTGTGATAGCCTTGAATTAAATCCTCAAGTTGGCAGAAAAGTCACTTTACTTCAGCAGATATCGTGAAAATGGGGGGGAGCGGGGACTCAAATCAGTTTTGTGTGCAGTTGGGAATTCAATGGTTATCATCATGTTTCGGACAGTTAGGCCTCACACTTTTCTTGCAAAATCTTCCGTCAAATATCCTTTGGAACTTCTTTTAATTTTCATAGCTCTTTCGAATTCTCTCAGCAGTTTCAGGAGTACATCATAAAGGTAACAGTCGACGGGTAGCCCAGGAGAGTTAACAAAGGTGCATAGCGCCACCCTTGAGACATGCACCACCGGTTTGTCTATGCCACTGTCAGCAGCATCATGGTGCTCCCATGTTTCTACCTCTTGCAGTACTCAGCGTTAGGAAGTCGTCACGGGCGACACCTCTGACCTTTCGACAGCAGAGATAAATAAATGCCAGCGACGACAATATTGTGGTACAGCAAAGTGATTATAGGAAGTGTACTGGAGCCTAACATTTGTGTCGGCACAATAGTGTGTGCTTTGAAGGACATGTTCAAGAAATGTATACATTTTGCCATATACTGTATCAAAGAATGATTTGAAAGTCTAATGTACTATTATGTATTATTAAAAAAAAGTGAAATACTGAACATGGCAAGATATATAACTTAGTTTTTTTTTAAAACTTTTTGAAAACATAAGCTATGAATATTCATATCTAGAGACATTTTACCAGCTAAACAAATATGCCACTGTTACACAAAGGACATTTGTTTTCTTTTTTTTTTTTCTTCATAAAGACACCCTCATCTGTACAGATACCGTAATCTCGGTACATCGTTATGTGAAAATGGTTTTACAATCCTAAAAGTAATATAAATGTTTCAGTCGCTTAAAATTATTTTTTCAGGTCACTGTTTATTGGTTAGCTGTGTGGTACCTCAGTTAATACATGCCATGTGACAGACATGATGTACATTCTATTTTAAGCAGATGGTTGTTTTGTTACGTATTAAACCACGGCACATGTCCGAGAGTTACTTCGATAATCTCCATTGAGTAGGTTACTGGTACTCTCACTTCTGAGAGGAGACTTCTGTCAATTGGTCAGATCTTCAGTAACCGTAGTAACCAGCGAGTAAAGTGGTGAGGATTGGTCACAAGTCTTTTGTTACATTTGCTTGACAACCAATCCCTCTAGTTGATCGCTTTGTCCTGTCTAGCTGGTTTGCTGAGTCAATAGTACAATAAATAATTAAAATACAGTAAATAATAGTATTTATAACTATACAACGACGTTTATAGTAACAGACAAATTTCACTCAAATCTTGCTTTTCGGCTGGGTTTTTTTTGTTGGGGGGGGGTGGGTTGTATGGAATAAATCTGGGGCATAAACTCCTAGTTACACTTGTCTACAAGGTACTTTAAAGCAAAAGTTAAGTAAGTTTTTCCATCTAACTATATGAGTAGATAGCTCAGATGGTATAGCTCCGAAGTTTCATTCTTAAGGTCACAGGTTTTATTTCCATTCTAGCCAATCATTTTGTCTGTCTGCTTCAAAAATTGTTTTATCTGTTACAAGTTGGATATTAAATCCCAGTTTGTATCAAGAAATGTTGCAGATCGCCCAGTTTAATCAAACTCTCGCTATTAACAAGACGTCGATGTGTTTATGCAGTCGTTTGCTTAAAAAACGTCGATGGGAATTCTTTTCGTCTCTGCTATGCCATTTGTCTATTATTATGATATTTTGATTGGGGCAACAGGTTTTGGGACAGGACATTGAAGGGTGTTTTTTAAACTGGTGTGGAGAAAAGTTCTGTCGATGAACTGATTTGGCACGAAACAGAGGTTAAAGCTGTGTTCAATTATCTATTAAAGCAGTAGAGCATATTTCAAGCAGATGTTCAATCCTTCTCTAAACATCTCTTTGTCCTTACTACGGAATGGCTAGGACTAAACTCATCTCTCCGGTTGGTTCTAAGTGGATGCAATAATTTGGTGGTTGTAAGTGGATGTATTTTATGCATGTATTATTGTTTCTTTGTGGTTGTGCTTCCTGTAAGCTGCCAATCAAGGGGGTTGGGGGCTGGGAGGGGGTGGAGGTAGAGGGTGTCTTAACTGGAAAAACCCAGGCAAGACTACTCTGCCACAGTAACTGATGAGAAACGAATCTTGTTTCTTATATTTGAACTTTAGAATGGAAGGAGGAAAAGAGCAGATAATCAAAATGCTGTCCGGGTATTGAAATCAAGACAAAAAGTTTCTCTCTCTCAGTAACACAGCTACGACCAACTCCGCCACAGTATTGGTTTACATATTAAAGACAAAGTGTGAAAATGAAAATGTACAGGCCCCCCCC
>JAIPMN010276252.1:0-11475 GCA_020650975.1 Apostichopus californicus
TAGATATGATGCTACTAGATATTATCCGTTGCCGATTGTAACGGTTCGGTTGATGCCTTATCTGTGCCCGTGCCGTTGCTAGGTCTCGCTTTAAATTTGCTCGCCGCCATCGAGTATTGAGACTGTTCTAGGATATTCGTCTGATTCGTTTTACCGGAATCGGAGGATTTTTTCTTGGTGGTGTTAAAGACATTGAAATACAAGAATACGTAAGGGTTAGCCGTACTGTTGCAAACAGCAAAAATGGCGAAGATTGCGTAGAGAACTTTATTGAAACTTCTTGCATTTTCTTCTTTCGAATATAGAAGAATCATCTCCGTCAGGAAATACGGCGTTTGGCAAATAATATAGACACCGATGATGACAAAGGTCATCTTTAATGTTCTCCATCTGGATGTGCGTTGCCATGACGATTTGGTCTGGAACATTCTCGACCCTTGACCTAACCACAGGCGATGTAAGATGCAAGAATAGGTGAAACACATCACGCAGAACGGTATTAAATAAGCACAGAGTGTAACGTAAGTGAAATAGACCTTCACTTGCCAATCATACCGATTTACAAAAGGTGTTTTGCAGTAATAATGACCACCGCGCTCCCGTTTTTGAAAGATGTGAAACTGAGGCAGAGAGAGGAGAAACGCCGCCAGCCAACAGGTTCCGATTACACCCGAAGCTGGGAGCTGTTTCTTGAGAGGGTGGGTGACCGAGTGATACCTGTCAATGGCGATCCCAGCCAGCATAAATGAAGAAGAAAACAGAGCGACACTTTGGGCGACGTGAAACAGACGGCAGAGGAAATCCCCAGAGTACCACTCTTTGCCTTTAACTTCGATTATCAATTCGCCTAAGATCGGGAAAAAGAGAACGCTGAGATCAGCAATAGCCAAATAGAGTACGTAGGTGTGAAATCGAGTTTTCTCCCTCCTGTGTCGGTAGATCCAGATGAAGACGAAGGTATTACCGACTAATCCTAGAATGAAAGCGACCGAGAAGGCGACTATTCTAGAAGTACGGTCATAGTTGGGTTGACTATTAGCAGCAAGGGTGGTCACCTCATCTGTCGTCAGTTCCCAAAAGGTAGTGTTCATGTATGACGTCATTTTTCAAGGGGGGGGTG
The DNA here is from genome assembly GCA_020650975.1 of Apostichopus californicus. Taxonomy (NCBI): domain Eukaryota; kingdom Metazoa; phylum Echinodermata; class Holothuroidea; order Aspidochirotida; family Stichopodidae; genus Apostichopus; species Apostichopus californicus. Next base: position 1,121 of record JAIPMN010276252.1, read on the forward strand.
CAAACAGGGGGGTTTCTGATTCCACCGTCGGCTTTGCATAAAAGGGATTTCGAAAGTATCTTACTTCAGCAAGTCCAGCAATGTGAAAAGGAGAGATATCTGAAACAGAGAAAAGAAAAGACAGGCATAAATAGATAGAAAAACAATTAATTCTTTTTTCATAATTTTGGATTGTAAGTTGATCTTTATGGAAAAGAAAAGAAAAAAAGTCTACCAATAATAATAATAATAATATAACATTAACCTTTGTTCCATCGTAACACCTTTATCATTTATCTTAAGTTTAACACGAGTGTATACGAATTGTGTCAGTATGAGCTGAATTTCCCTTTGTTTTGCCCGTCATTATACAGAAGACTGTCGTTTATCAACTGCACGGACATAATTACCACGAAACTGTTGTTGTCATTCTTTAACATAATCAGTCATTCTTGCAGTAAATGCACAGCAACATGATTATACGAGTACACTTAGAATTCCCGTTACGAGTACAACACCCGATACACATAGAGAACACACAGTTACTACTGTAAAATCTTACAGTTTTGTACCACAGTAAAAACTGGGTCGTGCTATATTTCGGTAGTATGTGCTATTAGGATTACAGTAAGAACTGAGGATATGTGTAATTCCAACAAATCCAGTTGTTTGGGATTTGTTGGAATTACAAATCGTTCATACTGTAAACTTAATAGCACATGCTACCGAATCATCAGATTTGTCAGCACGATCCAGTATTTACTGTGGTACAAAACTTTATGGTTTACAGTAGTTACAGAATATTCTCTGTGTGAATCGGCTGAGTACAAGGTATTACGCGCCATGGCAGTCTGAGTACTCAGGCATGCAGTGTACTGCATAGATATCCAAAATGACCGACCCCGAGTGCAAATGCGAGTACAACTTTCATCCATGAGGCTGGGAAATTCGAGTATACATCTAATTAGTTTCAAGACAAGTTTGTGTACAAAACTACTTATCTGCCAATTGTATGCTTCAGAATTCATCATTCCACTTCTTTTAAAACTTTACTGAAAAAATTACTGCCCTTTATAGTGACCACATGGATGTAGAACGTAACTGTATGTATCAATGTCCATGAATAGAAAGTTTCAAAAAAAAAAGGGTAACTTCATAATTTTTTGGTCGCAGCAATAAAGTTTGAGTTTAATCGTTCGGATTTAAAAGCGAATCCTTCGACTCATTTTTAATTTACAGATTCAAAGATAATTAAATCTAAGATGCTGTCAGCTTTCATCAGGATGAACACCCGAACTTATAAAGTTTTTTAGGAATAAAATAAATAAAAAGGGTTATATTTCAATTTTGTATCTCCCTTTGGAAGGTTATCAATGCCAAAGTCAAGGAAAGTCATTATATATTCAAGCTCATCTCTAACACATCGCGGGTTCTGTGTTCTGACGGATTTGAAATCTCTACGGATACCGCAGTCACCAGGTTATAATAGAAAGTTTCCACAAAAGGTGAACTTTATCACGTCGCGGAAAAAATCAACAGTGGTTTATATGACAATCTTCGACTCACGGGCTTTAAAATACGTGATATCAAAGTCAGGCTGTCGCCACCTGACCAACCGATGGGGGAGAAAGGAAGATAGGAATTTGAAGGACAAACTCGGTGGAAAAATCTGAATGTATCTCAATAATGCATCTATAATAACAAAGAGTTAGATAAATTCATATTCATATTCATATACGAGTTCACTCTGATTTCATTTTCACGATTATTTCCACGTTCACTATTTTAAGATTTCATGATTCTGTCCACAGTTCACGATTTCCACTGTTGACGATCCTTTGCGCGTTCACATTCATAAAAGTTTTACCAAAACGAAAACAAGGAATAAATATAAGCTACGGAAATACAAGTCAATAGGTTGACGATATTTCTCTAACCGTTACACCGTACCCCTTAACCGTTGTGGAGTTATCGGTATTCTCAAACATACATGTCAAGACCGTTGTAGTATTCTAAGGTATCATATTCATAAATTTATGTTCAAACTACTTGTAAGTTTTTTTTAAGCTATTGTCTGCTTACGCTATAACGTCATTTCAAAACGCAATAATGAATTGGATCGAGGGGTCTGACGTTTCGATTTTTCTAGGAACTTCTTCAGATGCAAATTGAAGCGAAAACAGGCAGATGACACAAGTAAAACGGACATATAGACAGACAAACATTGAATTAGATTCAAATAATAATAAAAAAGATAAAGACGTTACGATATATGAGGGAATATAATCCGCTCTAGAGTACATATCTATTAAAGAAAATAGTATTTATTGAAATAATCCAGGAAAAATAATGCCTTGGACGGACGTTGTGATAATTTACAAAATGTTTACCTTCGAATCCCAAACTAAATTGGAACAACAAGTCATCGATCATTTCTTAGAGATTTTGCATTTTTGATCTGTTATAATTTATGCTTTACAACACCAAATATTTTGCACTAATCGAATACATAACATCAGTCACAAAATCTAGAAATAAAAAATTCATGCAGTTTTCTCTGCTGGTTTACGACTTTCGAAAATCTGAGGTTTCTCCACTGAGATTACTAATATTGAAGCATTATGAAATAGAATGTCAAGAGTGATCGAACAGGTAGGAAATGAGATATAGAATTTTTATTTCCCTGGTGACGTATTAAATTTTAATATAGAAGGATTAGTTAATCCCTCAAAAGGAGACTAAAATGTTGCCGGAACAGGACGTAATATTTTGACAGCTTTGTATTATGTTACAGTATCTATAGTTATCAGTTCGATGGCTACATAACATCAACCTTTAGAAGATTCATTATATGCCGAGGGTTTTGTATCATTTTCTCACCCCCCCCCCCACCCCCACCCCCTCTAGAAGTAAAGATGGATCAAATGTTGATACAATTATACATAACAGAAGATTGTAGCTGCTGACAAAAGCCTTCTGCAACGCTTTACTATACCTTAGTGATTTGGGATTGTTTAGCAAAATTTAGCTTATAAGAACAGAAACATGTGATTTCTATTCAATGTAATTTATATTTAAGGAAACGGGAAGGAACGAATAATTACAGTTTATACACGCCAGTTAATCAAATGAATAGCTTCTTTTACGTTACAATTAACTACCATCTACCATGGCGGATCCTCGCAGGCTGATTGGTAGAGAGTGTTTACCAATCTGATGGCGCAGAGCGGTAGAAGTTCCATCAATTTTAACAAGTTATACTTAAAGCCATGTACTTAATTTTGTATTGTTCAATGGCATCAAGTGATTTAAAAGAAACTAAATATTGTTTAAATTGTTGTTTACCGACGACGGGTTTTTTTTTTATTTATGTTGGGTCGTCGATCTTAATCTTCAAGACAAAATATTAACTGCATTTCCCAACAACAACAAAACCCGCTAACGCGCTCTAACTTTTTTATCAACATTTTCAAAGATATAGTTGTGTGTTCCTTTTACCCACATGAAATTTTCATCAGTGTAAACTTTTGCATATCATATGGCACCAAAGCTTTTGAATTCACGAGTTTTGGAATGACCAAAGAGATATATACGTAAAACGATATTTTATTTCTAACACAGACGATAATATTATCTCTTGTGAAAAATGTGTATGCGCGGTATTTGGTGTGTTTATCTAATACCTTCATTGCGAAAGTGTAGGAAGGTATTTCTGCTTGGGATGCACAATAACTGCTTATAGGCTAGATCACCCGATACACACAGAAAACACAGAAACTCTATGCACCCGATACAAACAGAAAACACAGTTACTACTGTAAATCTAACAGTTTTGTACCAAAGTAAAATCTGGATCGTGCTATAAATCGGTAGCATGTGATATTATGTTTACAGTTAGAACTGAGGATATGTGTAATTCCAAGAATTCAGTAGTTGGGATATTTTAGGATTACAAATATCCTCAGTCTTACTCTTAACCTAACAGCACATGCTACCAACTTATCATATTTATCAGCACAATCCAGTTTTTACTGTGGTACAAAACTTTAAGATTTAAAGTAATTACTGTAATCTCTGTGTGAATCGGTTGGCTAGATACGTTTCTCAAAATTAAGGTGAACTGTAATAAATAATTTGTAAAGAGTAATCGTGGTCTATTTAACATTTTTGATATGCACGGTTTATAGACACTTCAAAAAGGAAATATTTCAGACAAAAAACAGTGTGACGAAACCATGGAAACAGAACATGACATTTCGAGCAAACTGATGAAGCGGCACGAGGCGCTTATTTGATTTAGATACATTTGTTTGCATCTTTGTGTAATCACAGTTCTAGACCATATCACCAAGACTATAACTACATACTTACATATAGGAACAGTTTATTAGCCCTTGGGACCACATTGTGATTATTATTTTCGTTTGTTTTCGAAGGGCTTCACAGGAAATTCGGACACAAAAGACTTCCATGAGGCATAATCGTAATGAGTTTTTGTGATGAGTCGCAATATTAATATATATATATTATTATCTTTAACGTTAGTTTTAATTGTCGATACACATGATCATGTTCGTATCTCATTTTAATTGAAATTGCAATCAAGTTTTCTTTTTTTTCTGCATATATTTAAACTGTTACTATGCAGGAGATCTTGTATATTAAGAATAGATAATTACAACGTTTTATTCTCATGTGGTTTGCATTTTAATTCTGTTTGACTATTTGCGGTGCGTTTACAGAACTTCATTCAAGCATCATCCATTCAATCGTTCAGACAAGCTGATTTGTTGAAAGCCTACCGTTATTTTTAAGTATGACTATTGAAACCTACTGTTATGTGTCTCCAAATAATATAATAGTTTATGAAAAGTGAGAGAAGGTGATGACAACTAATAAAATAAGAAATAGGTGGAAAGTATGTAATAAGTATCGATGCATAAATGGATGCATTGTAATCATAGATTATTGAAGTTTAAAAGATTAAAAAATAATTTGCCAATGGCTCAAATTATACCACAAAACTATGAACAGAACTTGACAGTTATAGTTATTCGAAACTATCTGCTTAATTATCAACACTAATCAGCAATGTCTATTAAGGTGGAGGTTTCAAAATGCGAGGGTTGGACTAAATTAAGATTTAGCCCTTTAGCTTCAGTAGAAATGTTACATATATCTTTTATAAAGTCAAATAAAGGAAAGAAATCAGTGCTTAAGGTGTATTTTTCAATCTCAGAAACCTAAGATGCATGAAGGCCAAACGTAGCGTGAGCTGGAAAAGATACAAACAGGTTGAAGGACCGATAAGATGGGTGCAGGGAATAATCTAATAATAAAGAATGTAAAAAGATATGAGAGATTGAAACACGTGGGAAATACGACGAGTAAATAGGATTGTTACCGGTGTCAAAAATGATTCTGTTCTCGTGTCTTATGAACTGTAGAAGCAACGACAAAACAACTAGAAAGAAAATGGGAATCCAAACCAATTCAACGCACCAGGGATGATTGGAGAGGTGTTTCAAATCAGCAAAATTCTTTCAATTTCATGGTGACCGAACAACCTCTTTCCATTTCTTACTGACTTCAAGATATTTAATGCAATCAGCTCGAAAAACATTCGTTCGTGCGCAAAATGATATTGAAAGAATTATCATATGTATTGAGAGTATAAACAGTTGCCATAATTGGTATGTGCAACTGAAATTCACAAAAAAAGAAAAAGAAGATATATACATTGCCACGTGTTCCGTATGCTACGGAGCCCCGGAAGCGACATTTGAACATTTATTTTTGATTAATAATCAAATGAACGCGAGATAATTTCATCGACAAATAAGTATTTACGTGTCACTTCTGGGGCTCCGTGGACTACAATTCCAGTTCTTCGTCCGAATAACTTGGTTCCGTTAGTTTTCGTTTAGTTGTGTTCTTATTCCATCCTTTATAATTCAGTTTATCACATTTTGGAGCTGCAGTGATGTTGTAGAAAGGTCACTGACTCGGAATCGGGTCGTCTCAAGTCGCATTTTCTGGTGACTTGAGCCAGACTCGACCAGTGGCCTACTCAAGGGGGAGGGGGACGGTGGGTCGGTCCGCGCCAGGTATCAGTCAGGAGGTGCCATGCCACATACTGATCATATAAACTGTTCAAAGCCTTGCCAGAGATACCACCATTTTAAATATAAGCCACCTTACATAAACAAAATTTCCTCAAAGGAAAGGGGTACACCCTCTCCGCTTATCGCTCCCCAGGAAGGCATCCCCTATACGGGGTGCCAACGATTCTAGATACGTCACTGGACTCGACCACCAATTGGCTGTAGTCCGAAGGAGTCGGATCAATGGAGGCGATGTAAGACTTAATTTACGGAAACGGAACTGGCGAAACCAGTGCCACGTATAGGTACTTGTAAAATGTTACTCTATCTTCCCTAACAAACAAGACTGGTCACAGCATAGCCATGGAATTGGATGGGGACGCAATATCGAAATATTTAGTATAATTTGAAGATTAATATTTTGAAAACTGGAATAGCCATAGAGACATTAATTAAATTTTAACGCTCAATATTTTCTCTTTTTTTCGACTATGACATAACCAAAACTATACATATCTACATACAATCATCTTTAATGCCAACAAAGCAGCTATTCTGTTCATGTACAATAAATCCTTTCTCCGAAACCCTTAAAAAACTTGACATTTGTGGTTCATTAGACTTTTGTATAGAGTCGAGCTAGTCACACTTCTTTCAAAGCGGAGAGTTTCTAATTTCGATCATAACATCTTTGGGCAATGTTTCAGATTAATCAAATGCAGTGTAAGCAACTATCGTTAGTTCTATCTTGCAAAAGTCACGAAAATATAAATTCTCCACTCACACACATTGTCTGCATTGGTTACCCGCACTTTCATTGGAGATGGGGAATCTAAATTAAACACGTCACTCTTAGTACCGTTCTCAAAATCTCATCAGCAGATGGAAAATAATTTGATCTCGACATTAATACATGTTGTGGAACATTAACAGTAGTTACTGTACTAGCTATGAGTATCGGGTGATACATGACCATATAGAAAATGGTGACCGTGTGTCTCAAAATAAAAGTCTTAGATTTCACAAATTCTTTACATAACATTTAGATTTGCTGCAGAGAACAGGAAGAGGTGGATCGAAACCTTCTGTCTGTTCGTAACTTTAAAGAAAAGCTTATTGCATTTCTTTTATGGTCACTCCATAAGCTTCTTCATCATTCTATCAGGTTAATTTATGAACATTAAATATGCAATATTAAGAAAATAAACTAATAGGAAACGATTGCACTTACAAGGACACATGAAAACAACGTATATATGCTTCGAACTTGAAATACCTAGATGATGCGTCTAATCAGGCCACACAATTGAAATAATAATATAATAATAATAATAAAATTAGAATCCGTCCAAGTTGCTTGAGAAACATAGCCATGTGAATAGCTTTCATATTTATCAAAAATGCTAAGTTTGAAGACACGATTAATGAGAGAAGATTTGGATCATAGCTATAAAAGAAATGTTATTAACTCAGTAAAAGAAATGTCATAACACAGTATAAACGCTGGCGTTCATCGATCTAATCTCAATTTTGTATCTTCATTATTTTCCAAGTTGTTTCTTTGGTATACTTTGGGAAGAGGAGGAAACACGTGGATCGTTTCCCTCACCGGATTTTACCCTACTACACATGCTACCAAACCTACACAGCGGTATCATCACATTGTACTCCCACGCTTTTATAGCCCCCATCCCATAAACGCACTTGTCAGTTTTTTATAATATTTCAATATCATCTTATAGAATTTGAAACATTCTTTTTCCCATAATCTAAGTTCTGTCACAGTAAATGTCTATTTCTCAATTCCTTTGTCTCCTATTGAGCACACCTGCTATATTTCTTCATGTACGCAGATAAACATATAACTAACCAAAAGTAAACTCAAATGTCACTTGTGCAACAAGTGTTCGTTACATTTCACTTGTCTTCACTTGAACCACCTGTGTGTAACACGATCAAACCAGAGTTGTTCTTTTGTCTCGTGTTATTTTGAAATACTTTCTAGTGAATTATAACTTTCTCTTACAAACAATTTGAATATGCGGGGAAACGTGTAACTTCAGTTCATATCATTCATCTTTCCTTAGACATGACACATAGTTGTTCATATATGCAATTAAGATAATGTTGTCTCATTCATCGTAACCATATAACCTTTATGATATTTGACATCTTGACAAGTACAACTTTGAAACTAATTTTATAAAGTCAAGCCGACTCTGCGTGATTAATACTTCAAAATTTGTCAAAATTAAAACGTCGGTTGATATTTTAAATGCTCCCTTTTCCAAATAATTCCGTTTTTTTAATGTTTATCATTTTTTAGGGAAATATTACTTTATCTCTCATTTCTCAGTTTGGGTATAGTTGTAACTGTCAAAATATATTTCTTTACTTACGAATGCACGTTTTTCTCCCCCCTCTTCTCTACTTTTCTTCTTGTTTTTAAAGAAATTTTGATAAATTAGATTAGGGAATGGATGGCGTTGTCGGTTTGAGGATAACCTCGGGGGCTTCTTTCTGGTAATCAATAGAAAAACATTTGCCTCAAGATTTCATCGTAAAGTAGAATCGTTATATATAAGGCCTTTGAGTGAATCAGGCAGCAGTTCCCGATAGATTTTTCTTTCTCTTCAACAAAAATAATACTTTTTTTGGTGTTTGCTTAACGATTTTTCTTTCTGAGTTTTAGGAAGCCGGTAGACGGGAACGAGATGGGAAATATGACATGAACACCAGCAAGAAATGTCATCTATTCACATCTCATCGGATCATACTAATTGGTTAAAGACAAATAAATTAGAAACAGTTTTGTCTGAACATTTTGGACAGAGTAATGTCGACTTTTCTTGCCATTATATAACAGATGCCAAGAAATGTTTCGGCTTTTTCAGAAAATGTCATGGTATCTTAAAATCAGAAAAGCGCCCATCGAGTAAAAAGGGACTTTTCATTTTAATATTTACTTAAAATATATAAAGTAGTCTTTTTTTTAAATTTATCTATAAAAAACACTAAAACTACCATTGTATGAGAGATCGGGATGAACACTTACAAAAAGTAAATTAATGAAACTTTTCGCCTTTTCCTACCCATTACACAGTTTCATGAAATTTATAAACGGTGTACATAACAGTTTTAAATTTATAAAAAGATCTAATTTTTTTATAAATTTTTCATCGACAATCTAATAATTTGATTTCTCTCCTTTTATTAACTTTATATCGTCAATTTTATCCTTGATTGACTTTGGATTATTTCGGTATAAAATGAAATATATATATTTCTGCCCAATTCCTCCCTATATACACACGCAAATTAAAATATCCAATAGCAAATATTGAACGTCGTAAATCATGACGAAAATATTTTCAATATTAAAAGTTGCTGGTTGTAAAGTTATACATAACTATATGATCTTTTGAAAAATAACAAACTACCGAACTATGGCCACCTTATTACTGATGATTCAAATAATAAATTTTTTTAATTTTATTCTCAATCAAGTGATGTTGCAGTCATACGTAATTGACTGCTTTGAAGAATTTCATACAATTTTTTGTTAACGATTTGTTCAAGAATTGATGAATATCTCACAGATGTGTGTAAACTACACCGACAAAAGCTTTTTGCGAGACTGTGATATTTAAAAAAAAAACAATCATTCTGCCTAGCGGCATCCTCCTGATAACAATTAACGTCGTTTAGTCTTCATTGTGTGATAATACCCTGTACATGAAATGAAAACGCCTATAATGTTCTGATAAAGCCATGAGAATCGGGTGAATGACACCATTAAATATATCAGCTATCTCTTAAAGTACCATTAGAAAATGAAATACTTAGATTATTAACGCTCGCCCAAATTCAACTTGTTAGCCTCGCAAAATTTGTCAGAATTAGAACAACATATGACAAGGACAATTGGCCTAAGGAGTTCGTCTAGTTATTTGCTCTGATGGTAATGGGTCTGATTTTTTTTTCTCTCTCATGTCAGCATCTCATGCAGCACAATACGATAGCTTGTATAATACAAGATTATATAGTCAAACTTTTAAATGTTTATCAAAAGAAAAAACAACATGATATAGTTTTAATGGAAACTAAACTTCAAAGATTTCCCTCTGATCAAACATAAACAAATTACCTTCATCGAAAATGTCACCACTGTGACAATCGTACATTATAGAGGGGAATGTCACTCTTTGGGATTAAGAGTGAGTGTATATAACTAAACCATATTTCGTATCGAAATGATACTTGACCCGTTTT
>JAIPMN010276282.1:0-13675 GCA_020650975.1 Apostichopus californicus
TTTTGTTTTTCGTAGTAAAAATTTTGTCTTGTATATATATCCGTGGTTTTTTTTTTTTTTTTTGCCATGGCCGCATTAGTCTTCCGTACAATTCAAATCTTGTGCAGAGTTAAAGAGAATTTTGTAACTTACGATGTGGCTCGCTGACGTCATTTTTTATGCGCCCTCGTTTTAAATGGCCAACACAGTAGGTGTGAACAAATTAATTAGAAAAATTCCTGGAAATTAGGGGAGAGGTAGTTTTGACTAGTTATTTTCACAGAGGGTGTGAGAATATTAGTCTGTACTATCAGGTCACTGCAGAACCCCAGAGTTGATTTCTTCTATGATAGTATGACAGTGAGAGAACATGGTTTGGTCGAGTAATTGGAATTCATAAATCACCTGGCAATGCACTGAGGAGACGGATCAATTCACGCCAATATTTCAACCTGAATATATCGCAAAGTGGAATAACTCTGGAAACATTACTAGAACTCCACTGTTAGCTTGTAGCATAACATGGGAAGTCATCGGGTATTCGGTTGTCCGTCAGATAAAAAATACCAGGTACAGATGCATTTTTACTCAAAGGAGTAAAAGTGTATGCATAATACGGAACATGAGTGAAAAAGTAGTTTAGTTTAGTAGAAAAAAAAAAGATCAGGAGGGACACTCAAGTCCCTATCAAGGGCCCTATAGGAGAGAAAAAAAAACTGAAGACACAAACACTCAGACCTGATTACAATGCTTAAAGTGCTTGTCCAAAGCATTCTTAAACCCATTCACACTACTTGCAAGTACATCTTTCTCAGCCAAACCGTTCCACTTATTCACAACCCTATTAGAAAAAAAATTATTCCAAATATTAATCCTACCTTTTGACTTTGGAGTTTAAGACAATCACCTCTGGTACAACTAATATAAGCAAACGTAGTAAAGGAATTCTTATAAATCGACTTTGATTTGATAATAATCCCCAAAACGTCTAACAGTATAAACCATATGTGCGTTCTGTACCACAAATTCTAGGTCGCTGGGATGGTCCAATTAAGCGGACTGAATGGAATGCTGGCAAATCAAATTTTTTGAACTAAATCAGTGTGATGATATGAAAAAATTCATGTGATAAAGTCGGGTATCAACAGTCCTGTTTTGTCATGTATTCTAATCATGGATTCTAATCATGGATTCTAATCATGTATTCTAATTGTTACTTGTTCATCGGTTTCTGAAGCTGGACACTACCAGCAGGACAATTCAAACTGTTATTTTTCCTGTCTTCCCACACTTTCATGACTAAGTAAATTCCATGTTATTTACATGAGACACTTAAGACGAGACAAGGAGAGCAGAGGAGACGAGAAAAGAGGAGAGGTGAGGAGAGGAGAGAAAAGAGGAGAAAAGAGGAGAGGTGAGGAGAAAAGAGGAGAGGAGAGGAGAAATGAGGAGAGGAGAGGTGAGCAGAGGAGTGGAAAGGAGAGATGAGAAGAGAAGAGGAGAAATGAGGAGAGGAGAGATGAGGAGAGGAGAAATGAGGAGAGGAGTGAAGAGGAGAGGTGAGGAGAGGAGAGGAGAGGCAAAAATTATAGGGTGCACCTTCTCACTATAATACATCTACATAGTAAGTATGACAAATATCCAATCATAAGGTCCCGAGTTCGAGTCACTCCAAGATTAATGTATGTCGTCCAGTTACAGAGTTGTTGACAATTAACAATTCATAATCATGGACGTTAAATATGAATGTAAGAGAATGACTTCGGTCAGCTTGCGGCTTTAATAAGCCAATGAGGCTAATTCGCGAGTTCCTGCTTGCAGGAGGATCTAAAATACATACAATACATACATATCCATCACTCCGTTGTTGAGTTATCACGGACCCAAGCAAGTGTCACAGACTTACACACATACACACGCACACATACACATGCCGACCTGACTGCAAAGGTTGTTTTGTTTCCAATGCAAGGAACCAAATGAACAGAAGACTCAAATAGCAAAAATTTCAGAAATGTTATCATTTAATGACTCAACATTTGTACTCTTCTTCATTTATCCAGGCCTGTGATTTGATTTTCAAATTTCCATGCCTTTTCCATGACTGTTGGAACCTTGTAATGAAACTAATCCAACAAATAAGTGTCCATTGCTCATACATTAATTAATGGATATGTAACTTTTTTTTAACACTGTACTCATATAATAAACGTTGCCAAAAGTGTTTGGATTAAAAGTCTAACCGTTCCTGATCATGTTAATACATCTCCATAATCTTACGCAATCCTTTTATAGCAGTTATCGTTTTTTTGACATTAATGATTTAGTTTTAGGACCCTGATTGAAATTAGCCTGATCAAATATTCTTTTAAGAAAAGGTCGTCTCCATTCAAGTGGTACATGTATTATATTGCATAAATATTGTCCTTTTTCCTTTGAAGCTATGAAAGATTTGATACAAAAGTTCCATTGGGTTTTCCATTCTTCCCTGGAGAAGAAGCCCGAGAGACAGATAACTGTAGAAACTGAAAGCACTACCAAAGTAACACTGCATCAGAAACATTGGTGAAAGTTAGAAATGACAATGACAAATGCACAATAATCATACTAAATTGCTCCCACTATTTACCATGTTTTGCATAAAATTGATACTTGCAGCTAAATGTATTCTGTGTGTGTTTTTGTCCCTTCTGTTACTGTTACTTGTTTATTAGCCTCTGAAGAAGATCCTGCTAGGATCGAAACATCAGGCCAACTTACTTTTACACAAGTTTTAGTGCTATTAAAATATCTTAGGAGATGTGTGGGTCGCCTGGCCCTCACCCTGGATCTGTTCCTGACCTCTGAATAAGAATATATCCCCCTCCCCCTCCCCTCCCCTCCCCCAGGTCTATTGGTACAGTGTTAAACTCTTTGACTTCAAGTTCGGCCCTTCATTCAGTTCCCATCATTTTATTTTGCTCATAATGAGAAAGGGTTTTTGAAGTGGTGATGTAATAACACCATTGAATACAAGTACTGAGCACATGAAGTTGAAGATATATTCATCCCCGACATCTCTCGTACCAGATCTACGGTTCTACCTCAAGCCCCTTCCCCTTCCCTGCCCCTTCCCCTTCCCTTTCCCCTGCCCCTTCCCCTAGCTAGCTTGATTCCTAAAAAAGCTAATAGTCTTCTTTATCTCCTCCTCGTCAGAATCCAAAACATTTTTAGTTGATGGCAGCGCCTTCTCCTGTTTCTTCGATCCAAACCCGATGGAAAACTTGATTGGTTTTGAATCTTGTTTCCGTACGAGTGGGGCCGGCTGACTCGCAGATTCATCTGTGCCGGTTACATCCTGTTCTGACCTTTGACCTGGGTCAGAATCACCAATCATCATCTCGTCAGCAGTTTTGGAATCGGGAATAGCAGAGGCGGAGTGGTTTCCCAAGGCATCCTTAGATGACACCACCTCGGGACTAGTAGAGTTTCTTAACCTTTGACCTACACGATGAATTTCGGTATTAACATATGAATGACTTGCTGACATTTGCCCATAACTGTCACTAACTTCAAACTGGTTTTCTACTGCATGTAATGTCTGTGATCTTCCAGATATTCCTGAAGAATCTTCACGTTGGTCGTTTGAAACCGTCGAGTCATCATCATTCATGTATGACCTTTGACCGACATAGTCCTGTCCTTTCAACGATGATGGGTCTTGACCTCTCCAAGTTTTGTTGAATTTTCCTGTTTTCTTCTTTGCATAAGATGGTATATAGTCTGTGGGAGGAGCAAACTCTGTTGGTCTCTCATCTCGCATCTTTGCTCTCTGCTCCACCCAAGCTTTGGGTGCTGGGAATGATAAAATGCAGAAATCATCATGTTTAGTAAACAACAGGTAGGTTCAATCTATTACTATATATAACTATAATCCTCACACACTTTCCATACGATTTATATGGAAGTTTCATTTGAGAAACAAGTGAATTGCTTCGTACAAAATCAGTGTCAAGCACCTGTTTTCACCCAAGACAGAGAAAACCTAGCGCATATTTACCCTAAAAATTCATGACAGGAAAGATTTCTGACCAGACCAGACATAAATTTGGCAAAATAGTAATGTTTCTACCCATAACATGTAAAAGTTGAGATAATTTTGACATGTTTGCCATTATACAAACTTTTCAAATCTTATCTCTAGTAATATATCTGACATTAGGGGACAATCGTTTGTTGATTTTTTTAAATTTTCGAGTGTGTACAAGATTGACTTGATCTCGAAACAGGTATAACAGGGTAACAGTAGAGATTAACAAGAGAGACCGAAATCATAAAAGAATAAAGTGGGAGTTGTGACAACACCACATGAGTGGGAGTTGTGACAACACCACATGAGTGGGAGTTGTGACACCATCACATGAGTGGGAGTTGTGACACCATCACATGAGTGGGAGTCACAGACTTGACTGTGAAACAGAGTCAAGGTAGCTTACTTACCTCCTCAAGAATACTATGATGATCATATCCTGTCGTCTTACCTAGTGTAATGTATCCCATACTAATATCTTACCTATAAGGTACCCCAAATTACTCTCAAACCCATACTATATCCCATGCTAATACCTTACCTACAATGTATCCCATACCACCGTCTTACCTAAATGTATCCCAAATTACTCTCAAACCCATACTATATTCCATGCTAATGTCTTACCTATAATGTATCCCATACATGAGATCACCGTCTTACCTATAATGTATCCCAAATTACTCTCAAACCCATACTATATCCCATGCTAATGTCTTACCTATAAATGTATCCCATACATGAGACCACCGTCTTACCTATAATGTATCCCAAATTACTCTCAAACCTATACAATATCCCATGCTAATGTCTTACCTATAATGTATCCCATACATGATACCACCGTCTTACCTATAATGTATCCCAAATTACTCTCAAACCTATACTATATCCCATGCTAATATCTTACCTATAATGTATCCCATACATGATACCACCGTTTTACCTATAACGTATCACAAATTACTCTCAACGTATAATATATCCCATGTTAATATCTTACCTATAACGTATCCAAATTACTCTCAAACTCATACTATATCCCATGCTAATGTCTTACCTACAACGTATCCCATGCTACTGTTTTACATATATGCTTTATGCCATACTTCTGTCTTACCCAGCACATACCTCCATGCTACTGTCTTACCTAACATCTATACTCCATGCATTTCATGTAGCCTAGTCTACCATCTAATTTTCAACATTTCCCCGGTTACCACATTACCCTATTATACATCCCAGTCTACCATCTTACCTTTATGGACATCCCAATCTCTGTCTTCCTTAGACGATTCCTTCTTAGCTGCTTCTACCAGCCTCAAAGTCCGCTGCCAGTTTGGGTCCATTTTCTCCTCCTCCAGCTCCTTCTTCTTCTCCATTGTCTGCTCCTGTTTCTTATCCTCTCTCTCCTCTGCCACACCCGCATCTCCCATCTTTATCTTCTTCCTTTGACGGACTTTTTCTAATCTGGCCTCCAGGGCAGCCTTCCTTTTAGCTTTCAGTTCCTCCCTCTTGCTTCTCTTGTCCAAAGTCTAGCAAATGATAAAATTGAAAAAAAAAGAAAAACTAATGAATGGGCAAACATCTGAAAACAAACACCAGATGCAGATATCATTAGTAGGAGAACCTAACACTAGAGTGCAAAAATTTGAATCTACAAGAGTTAATTAATAATTAATTATTAATAAATAATAAATTCAATCTATTAATGTTAATTAACAATCAATAACTCACTGTGTAGAATCTTACACAGTTTTTGTTTCTGACAAATTTAAGCTCTCAGTGAAAAACATAAAGGCTAACACACTAACTCTCGATAAAATACTAAGTACTTCTAAACTTGTTTTTGACTGGTCCTGGTCATTAAAGTTTAGCATATTTGAGGGATATGTTTTTTCCCACCTACACGGTAGATTTTTTGTTACAAGAGATTGTCACTTTGGATATTGCAAAGGCCATTCCACAATACCAACATTTCGTCTCTGGTTTTGCACGCTGATGAATATGCATATTATTTTATAATGTTTTACGTAGTGATGAATGTTTCTGAAACATCAATATGCCCTTAATATTGTTCTACATCCTTTGAATTTCGAACGGCAATAAATATAATTTTAAAAAGATATTATTTGTGATCAAAAATTCAGTTGCAAATCAGTGAACTGATTTCGACTGTGATATAGTCTTTTTTTTAACATTCGCAAGTACGCGAAACAGGGGACGATATGATAGTATTATGTGAATTTCATTGCTGAATAAAGGTCCTTATAAGGAGAACAAAACTGAATCTAGAATTAATTAATTAACAATCACTACTCTACACTGTGTAGAATCTTTATCTAGTTTGCCTGCGAACAATTTTAGCTCCCTGTGAAGAAAATAATTTTAAGCAAGGGCTAAAGAAAGTAAGTCTTGAATGATAACTTTTAAACTTTCTTTGAGTCTGTCCTTCAGCACAGTTGAAAAGCTTGTTTTTGTCTTGTTTACAAAGCAGAGTTCTTATTTCAAACCTTTGTTTTTTCTATCTTGCAATTTTATTTCATTTGACAATATGATGTGAATTTCATCGCCTTATATGAAATTTACCACATGTCTTTGATGTTTTACACCCATGAATCAGATGGTTCGACAATATCGTGGATTCTATCTATGTTCTTCAATGTCGCCCTCTTACCTCATCCCGGAGGTAATTCAAGGTCTTCAACTGTTCATCTCTGGTATCCTCATCCTTGGCAAAGTCAAAGTAGCCAACACCGTGAGTACGGACCTCTGCAGATAAAAATAAAAATCAACACCTATCATTGTATACCTATAGATGCAACATTATCTATTAATACATAATACCTCTTCCAGTTTCAAGCACCATGTTATTGCATTCAAGCTCTTCCAGTTACAAGCACCATGTTATTGCTTCAAGCTCTTCCAGTTTCCAAGCACCATGTTATTGCATACAAGCTCTCTTCCAGTTTCAAGCACCATGTTATTGCATTCAAGCTCTTCCAGTTTCAAGCACTATGTTATTGCATTCAAGCTCTTCCAGGTTTCAAGCACTATGTTATTGCAATGAAGCCCTTTCAGTTTTAAGCACCATGTTATTGCATTCAAGCTCTTCCAGGTTTCAAGCACCATGTTATTGCATTCAAGCTCTTCCAGTTTCAAGCACCATGTTATTGAAATCAAGATCTTCCAGTTTCAAGTACCATGTTATTGCATTCAAGCTCTTCCAGGTTTCAAGCACCATGTTATTGAAATCAAGATCTTCCAGTTTCAAGCACCATGTTATTGTATTCAAGCTCTTCCATTTCCAAGCTCTTCAAGCACCATGTTATTGCATTCAAGTTCTTCCAGCTTCAAGCACCATGTTATGGCATTCAAGCTCTTCCATGTTTCAAGCACCATGTTATTGCAATGAAGCTCTTCCAGTTTTCAAGCACCATGTTATTGCATTCAAGCTCTCTTCCAGTTTCAAGAACCACGTTATTGCAATGAAGCTCTTCCAGTTACAAGCACCATGTTATTGCATTCAAGCTCTTCCAGTTTCCAAGCACCATGTTATTGCATACAAGCTCTCTTCCAGTTTCAAGCACCATGTTATTGCATTCAAGCTCTTCCAGTCTTCAAGCACCATGTCATTGCATTCAAGCTCTTCCAGGTTTCAAGCACTATGTTATTGCAATGAAGCTCTTCCAGTCTTCAAGCACCATGTTATTTCATACAAGCTCATCCAGGTTTCAAGCACTATGTTATTGCTTTCAAGCTCTTCCAGTTTCAAGCACCCTTTGATTGCGTTCAAGCTCTTTTAGTTTCAAGCACTATGTTATTGCATCCAAGCTCTTCTAGTTTCAAGCACCATGTTATTGCATTCAAGCTCTTCCAAGTTCAAGCACCATGTTATTGCATTCAAGCTCTTCCAGGTTTCAAGCACCATGTTATTGCATTCAAGCTCTTCCAGGTTTCAAGCACCATGTTATGCATTCAAGCTCATCCAGGTTTCAAGCACTATGTTATTGCTTTCAAGCTCTTCCAGTTTCAAGCACCATGTTATTGCATTCAAGCTCTTCCAGTTTTCAAGCACCATGTTATTGCATTCAAGTTCTTCCAGTTTCAAGAAATTCATTTTCAATCAAGAAATACTGTACAACTACCAGTAGCCTCTGAAATGCTAACTTTAATACTTTAATGAAAAAAAAAGTTTTGCAACTATAAACATTTTTACATTTGTGTCTAAAGAAATGGACTTTTTGAATTGTACAAATATAGTTTTTTTGTCATAAAGTTGTACACCAAGACAGGTTATGAAACTGGAGGGGTAAAGGGGGGTGTGGGGGTAGTGGCCACGAGGGAAGGATGAAATGAGGAATACTGCCCTCCTTGAATTTAAGTCATCATCAATACAAATATAGGCAAAAATTGGAAGTAAGTCACCGGACTTCTGACATATGTTTCAAGAAGATCGAGGGAAAAGTGAAAAATCTTTGAAAATGAGGACTTCTATCCATCTTTGGAATCTCTGATGTTTTGTAAATATAAGGCTGATAAATAGAAAACTGTTTCAAGAAGACTGAGAAAAAAGGTGAAAAATCTTTGCAAACCAGGATTTCTCTCCATCTTGGAAGTTCAGATATTTTAGGCTGATTTCTAAAGACTGACCTATTGGATGACAGACTTACCATCGAATCGGACATTTTGATAGTGGATGGAGGACTGTCCTCGATCCAGAAGATCTTCTTGTTCTTGCTCCCATTTCTTTCTCATCCTCTCGCGATACATGTCGGAGGACATCATTTCTGGCATGTCGCCATCATCGGTTCTTGCGTCACCTTCGGATTCCTCTCTACCGATGCAACGTAGAAAATTTAAAAGTAAAAAAAAAAAAAAAAAAAAAATCAAATTCAAATCTAGTGTAAAATGATAAACTGCATCGCTTAAAGTCTCATCAACATAATTTTTTCAACTTTTCGATTTTTATCTATTCATTCTTTGAAACAATTTGGCAAATTTTTCAAATTTTCTTGACAAATGATAACAATAACAGCAAATATATCACAACTGTTTAGATTCTACAGTTTGTACCATTGAGCATCATGAAATGATAATCACAGCAAATAAGAAAAAATAATTTTCAAAGCATTCTTGATAATTTTACCTGACTTTCAGAATTTTAATATTATTGTGAAACTACACACTATTATTAATATTATCTTCATTATATTATTTGAATTTGTCTTGTGTGGTTCTCAGTTGGTACCAGAGATGCCACCTCCCCTCACCCAACCCCCACCCCCGGGCCTTTTTCGAAAAGAAAGGAAAAAAATCTCATAATTGTGTCACACAGGTGATACACAGACTTTCACAGCAATATGCTGTATTTTGAAATTATGCAAACCATTCAGTATCAAAAATTAGGAAATATTGGTTGAATATTGATGAAAAGTAGAGATAATAAGATTGAGGGTCAAAAAATGCAGGCAAAATGTAGGAAGAAAACAGTATTGGTAGACAGTTTGCTTATGAATTTCATATTGAAATTTAACTTTGTAACTTACTTAAATTTCTCTGGATTTAGATCTTTGTCCAGTTTGATAAGTCTCGGTAAATCTTTCTTCATACATCTCCTGGATCTGCCCAGAGTATCGGTGTAGTCAACCCTGTCAGGGGGAAGAGATATTTATATTAGAGAGACTGATGTGGAAAGGGATAGGTGTGAAGGGGTGGGGTGGGGTAATGGGTTTAACAATGACATGTGAAAAAGAGATATGAGTGAGACAATGTGAATGGAGGGTGTAGCAGGAGGGAAGGGTAAACCCTGCCTGGGAAAAGAGATATATATTAGAGAGACTGATGTGGAAAGGGATGGGTGTGAAGGGATAGAAGGGGTGGGGTTGTAGGGTGGGGTGTTGGTGGGGGTGACAGGTGAAAAAGAGATATGAGTGAGACCAATGTGAATGGAGGGTGTAGCAGGAGGGAAGGGTCAACCCTGCCAGGGGAAAGAGATATATAATAGAGATACTGATGTAGAAGGGAATAGGTGTGAAGGGGTGGAAAGGGGGACTTTAACCTTGTGAGATGAAAAACAGAGGAGGGAGACTAATGTGGAAGAAGGGGCAGGAGTGAAGACCAGAGGGGGGGAGTGGTCTACCCTGCCAGGTACAATAGATGTATATTAGAGAGACTGGTGTGGAATGACAAAGGGATGAATGGCAGAAAGGGTGGGATTGGGGGGGGGGGAATGGAGAAGTTTAACCTTGTGAGGTGCAAAAGAGATAATAAAGAGACCAAAGTAAAGGAGGGGTGTAGCAGGTGGGAAGGGCAGGACTACTGATGGATGTATTTTAGGTACAGTGTAAACTTTAACTGAAATTAGACACTCCAAAATCAGTCCAGTTTGCTTTTGTGTACAATTTTTTCATATTTGAAAAAAAAACCTAGCTATGAGGCTCATCAATTAAAGTGACTGGGGTACCCAGCCTAGCACACAGTCCCTTAGGTTAGGTTCTCAGACGTTACACATAAATCCATAGGAAACCATTACACATCTAAATGGCATCTAGCAACAAGTTCACAATGAAATATTCTTTTTTTTTTCAAGGACAAATGGTGTTGAACAAGCCATACAAAGGTACGTTTTTGTCAATAAAATAATAAAAATAACATGATTTGGTTCAGTTATGAATTCATAATGCAATGAATTAACATTAATGTTGACACCTGCAGTAAGTAGTCGATAATAATTTAAACATTTATCATATGTAATCATCTGCATATCTTGAAACACCTCAATATCTACAGAAATATTACCAGCACTCTATGGTTCCAGTTTTCGTGGACTATGAAATGTAATGACAAAATAGTTTGCCTAAAGTCATGCAGACAAACCCATCCTTGTTATCAAAACAAGGATTACCTTACTTTTAAACCTTACACAGCAGGCTAGGGTATACCTTGAGTTTGTCGTACAATTGGTCAATAGCTTAAAATAATTCAACAATATTAAGAATTTTTTTTCCACATATTATTTGATTCCTTACCATTCTTCTTCTGGGTTTTCTGGAGCAGGGATTTCACTCTCTGGAGTCAAGATGTCCTCTTCTTCATCACTGCTGAGTTGATGACCAATTTGATTCCCCCGGCTGTCACTTTTCATGACTTTATCCAACTGTTTCTTCTCAAAGTCAACAAGAAAGAGACCATTGGTCTCCTCATCTGTAACCGAATGAATCCCGGAATACTAATGGTAGTTCATAAATATACAGGATCAATTTTTTTTTAGGAAACCTTTCTAATTCTATTTAAAATCTTTATATATATAAAGATATTAAAATAATAGTACATGAAAGAAAAAATAAATAAAACTTAACTGGGAATTATAAACGATTTGAAGGTGCAAATTCAGCTTTGGCAAGGACTGGATTTGAACCCACGTCCCACCAACTGAGTTAGCCAACCTTAAATTGGACGGTGACAATCCCTATATGTAAGCATTTCTATGCTGGGGTGGCCAATCAGAAGTCACAGCATTTGCATAACCACCATTTGCATAAGAAATGGTTACATAGGGATCACCACAGGGCTTGTCATCTCAAGATCGCTCATAAGAATATATTTAAATTTATAATTTTGGTTGGTATAATAGTGAAAGATTTCTGAGAAAAACAAGAAAAACAATTATCCTGCAACTTCAGGTTTTGCATAACCAATATAAAATATGTTTTTGGTTACTGGATTAATGTTATAACTGTGCATATTATTCAATGTGGTATGAAAGGGAGTTTATAGTGTCATGCAAGTGAGTCTACCTTGCATAGCATTCCTTGAGGGCATCTACATATAAAAACTAACCAAAGGCATGACCAATATAAAACATTTGGTTATTGGATAAGTGTTATAACTGTGTGTGCTCTTCAATGTCGTAACAAAGGAATTTTAAATAGGCTACCTTGCTTATTAAATGACCTCTTTTGACACACACACATCATTGCTTTTATTTTACTATCACCGCTAGGCAATCAGCACAACAAGAATAGATGCAGTTGGAATAATGGTGTATGGTTATCTGACAAGGGGGGGGGGGGAGGCATTATTGTCTACCTGGCTTAAGTAATAGCATTCTTTGACCACTTTGCTAAAGAAGAATGGGAGGAGGTTCATTATGTTAAATACCTGGTATAGAATTTCCCGAGGTCATTTGCTCATAGAGCTTGGCCTTTGCTTCCAACATTGATCGAGATTTGTCCAGTTCATCTCTCTCTTTCTGTAATTCTTCAACGTCTTTCTCGACGTGACCTTCAGCTCGTTTCTTCTTCTTACTCCAGATGGACCCAGACTTCATTAAAATTAAAATCAAAATAAAAAAAAGTCATTAAAATAAAAATGATTTAAAGCACATAATGGTCAAGAAATTATTAAACAAAATCAATGTTGTCTGAATGAAATATGAAATTGACTTGATTTGTTTTCAAAGTTATCCATATGCTCTCATTAAAAGTAACAATTACATCAAATGTCAAAGTGTACGAAAGATAATGAAGGATAAAAAAAATGGCTAAAACGGGGGGAAAAAGATCAGGGAATAGAAAATTTCATACAAAAATAAAAGTTAATACACCTAACAATTACAAGGATTGTTAAAATTTTTAATACACTCTGGTAGAATAATCAACAAGAGCTAAATTATTACCAACTATTCAAGACATAATCAACTTCTTAATGAGATCAACAACATTAACATTTACATTTACTTTTCTAGGTAACTCTGATGACATTGTAATGTCGTCTAAGAACTTACGAAATTCTTCTTTCAGAATGAGAACAAACAGACAGATACACAAATAGGTCTGACTTACTTTAGAAGACAAAGATGGTTTAATAGACGAGGATGCTCTCCCAAGCTTCTCCCTCTTAAATTCTTCTTGTTTCCGAAGAAGCTCAGCTTTTAATCCCACCAGCTGATTCAGAGAAAATTTAATTCACATTAATATACATTCAATGTCATACGATATGAATGGTAGTAATGTTTCCTCACCAGTTGAAAACTAAACCTTTATGCTTAAAATTAACAGAGGCATGTGTGCAATGAAAAAATAAAATAAAAATATACCATTGCCATAGGGCAAGTTAATATGTAAATTGAAAATGATCAGTTAAACATGCCTACTATTTAACTGAATATTCATGAAATGCTATAAATATATCTATAATCATTCTACTGTACTGGTATGTATACTGTAAACTACATTGGGGCTATGATTAAATTATAAAAAATAATTGGTTACATTAATGTTCTTAAATGAATTCAAAGGTACCAAACTGCACATGAAAATAATTTTCAATATTTGCACACTTGCCATCATTCTACACTGCTGAGTGAATTTCTGAGAAATAATGGAAGTCAAAATAATTATGCTTTAAAAATAAATTACATTTGAGACAAAATTTGTAGATTTATGAAGCATTTCTCACCGATGATGAATTTACTGCAATCTTCCTCCTTTTGTCCATCTTTTTTATTTGTAGCAGACAGTTTCTAGACTCACCCTGTTAATATTCAAGAAAGGTAATTTATAGTAAAGCAAAAGTGTTATACTGTATGGTAGCAGGCGCGTAGCCAAGGGGGGGGGGGGGGGG
>JAIPMN010276325.1:343-10751 GCA_020650975.1 Apostichopus californicus
GTTTGTCAGAAACTCGTTTTTCGATATCTTGCAGTATATGCTGACCAGTTGATGCCCAAGAGATATCATCAGCGTATTGTTGGTCTACTGTGAAAAAAGAATTAGTGGTGGTAGTGCCAGTGTAATCATGACCAACTAACTGCGATGGCAGGATAACTGCATCGATATCATTATCATCTGATTTCAAAGAGTTGGCTAGATAAGTTATAAAAATTAGTGCACTTGCACTATCTCCTTGTGGTGAACCAATGTTAGTGTTAAAAGGAAGTCCGAGTTTGCCCTCTAATTTGACGGTGTAGGAGACGTTATCGATTAGTAGTGATATCAGGTGAAGTTCGTCGTTGTCAAGAACCTGTTCTAGGTCAGTTAGCAAGGATCCTGAATTGTGTAGAGCCATATATATAACTTCAGAGATATGCTACAGCACCGAAGCGCTAGATATGACTTTATATTAAGAATTAAGCCATGCTGTATTTTTTGCCGTAGAGTAGGAATATATTGTTATGCACCACTTATAAGGTACATCGTATCTGCAAATAAATTGGGATATTCCGGATGATTCTCCGTCCATTCTTTCCTTCATTGCTATATCTTGTGATAAACACTAGTACCCTATTGAATGCATTTAGTTTCTGAAAGTTTTTGAGAGTTTAGCATATTTAGCAACTTTATGGTCAGAGTGGCGAAAGACCTGTTTTGTTTTTGTTGTTCTTGTTGTTGCTGGAAATTTCTAGTTTGACGAGTTGTTGTGTTTTTTTCTTCTATGCTACCACACAACTCGCGCGCCTATTCTGCCGTAGCGCAAGTACCTGATCCACGAGAGCCTAACTAGAATAGTGTAACCTTTCGTGTAATTGATCACAAATAATGTCGCAAGAACAGTTCATCTCAATACAACATAAGATTCGACAGAATCAAGAGGATGTCAGCGATTTCATCAGAGATTTGAAGAGTTGGGAAAGCAATATAAAGCAGAAAGATGCAAAACTACGAAAGGAAACGGATTCCGAATCAGATAGCGAGGTTTTGACTTAAATCTTCAGTTATCCTAACATAACACAATATGCTCATCGTTGGGGCCTAGTCTGAGTTTAACACATTACTTTTACAGTTATAATTAGGCCCAGTATGAGTCAGGCTATACATTTAAAATGTTCCCAGTTCTTTTTTTTCTCGAGTTTCTGCTATAACAATAGCATGGCATTTATCCCCTGCATAAGTCTGATGGTGTGAAATTATTTTATTTGACAGTGTTGATATTTCCATTTGTCGTAAGGTAATAATTGGAGTAATAATAGAATACACTGCCATGCATAAACACCCCCTTAAATCGAGTTGCTTCATCAGGATTTGCAAATGTATCCCTGGGAGTGGCTATGTCGGCTCCATTGAGAAGAAGTCTTTTATTACGCGAGTTCAATGTCAAGAAAGTTTGAAAATATTTGAAATAGGCCTATATTAAAGTCCAAAGTTTTCCCTTTGGAGTGGCTATACCCGCTCCATTGGTTCCATTGATAAGAAATCTTTCATTACGCGAGTACTGTGTGGGCATTGTGTGTACGTGTAACGATGTAGCTGGCTACACAGTGGACTTGTTTGGGGCATAATCTATAGTTGTACTTGTACCATAATATTAATAACTAATATAAGCCTGGTTTGGTGGATGAGTTATGGCTCACTCTAGGCCTTCAACAAGTTGGTAATTTTAACATGTTGTCAATTTAATTCCTTAAATATACATACCTAAGCTCTGCAATGTGTTATGCAGCCTGCCCTACATGAACCCTATATCTTGATTGTTGATGTGCAATATCAATGGCTTCTTCATATCAATTATCATATTCATAGCACTATGATTTGCAATATTAAAGTCTACTGCTGAAGCTGGGATATACAGTTAGAAAAGCTAAGAGTATGTTTGAGAGGACACATGTTTTGTGGTTAACACGGACTGAAGAATTTTTCCCCTTTGGAAGGCATCAGGCTATGTGCATGTAGTCAGCAATTGTTAAGATTGTTGTTTAAAAGGCCCAGATATAGCTTTCACTGTAATCCTGTGGTCTGTATACGTCTTGATATGTGATGAATCATCGGAAAATAATGCAAGTTGCTTTGCTTTATATTCAAGCAAGTACTGTACCGCTCAGAATACAGTACAGGTGAACTAAGAATTTTTTCACTATTTCGATTCTTTAACTGTACATACACAATGCTTTTTTTTTAGGCAAACCAACCTCCTGTTAGGAATCGTGTTCGGGAGAAGAAGAAAATGAGGAAGAAAGTCAAACAGCTGAACATTGAAGTGGTAGAAGCTGACGATGTACAAGAAGAAGAAGAAAACATTGAATTGAAACCGGGCAGGATTAAAGCCTATGACTACAGAGCTTGGGACAAGTTTGATGTGGTAATGGTTTGATTTAATTCAATTACATGTTAAATATTGGATTGAGTGAGTGTTGTTATATCAAGGGCGTAGGAACTGGGGGGGCGCCAGCCCCCCCCAGTGAAAAATATGGTGGGGCGGAAGTATCATTCCGCCCCCCCGCTCCACAAGTCAGAAAACCCCTTTTTCATTTCCAAATGAGATAAAAATCTCATTTGGAGCACCAAGTTGCATCTAAGGCCAGGTGAAAATGCAAAATTATTTACAAAATGGAGTGGGTGTTGAAGTGTGCTATATTGCACCAAGTTGCATCTGAGGCCACCTGGAAATGCAAAAAAATTCACCCCCTCCCCTTAGACCCCTCCCCTAGGCCGGCCATCAGTCTTCAGCCCCCCCACTCAAAAGTACCTTCCTACGCCACTGTGTTATATAGTAACTGCTTCTTGTAACCTCTCTTCGCTGCATCTGCTACATATTGGTGGACGTTTGTGGATGACGGTTGAGATGATATAAAGATTCTTGGGGCTAGTTAGGTGGTTGAAAATGAAATATATGTTGCATATTGGTGCACTTTTACTTGCTTTAGTTAGAGTATCGTAGTTGAGGGTTCAACCAAGATGCTTTAAGAAGAAAAATCGATGTCTACGCAATGTTCTGTATTTTTTAGGAAACTTACTTAGCTCCATTTGTTCCTTTCGGTTTTGGAACTTGTGTGTGATTTTCTTTTCTTGCTTTTTTTTTCTTTGAATAGGATAAAGCCTGTGAGGATGTAGATGGAGAGGGTTACTCAGCAGGTTCTGAATATGAAACAGATTCAGATGCAGAAAGAGAGGAGTTAGAGAGGCAGAGGAAGATTCAGGAAGCTAATGCTGAGAAAGATAGAGTAAGTAAATTAAAGATAGAGTAAGTGAATTAAAGATAGAGTAAGTGAATTAACGATGGAGTAAGTCAATTAAAGATAGAGTAAGTAAATTCAAGATAGAGTAAGTAAATTTAATGATAGAGTAAATAAATTACAGATAGAGTAAGTAAATTAAAGATAGAGAAAGTAAATTAAAGATAGAGAAAGTAATTTAAAGATAGAGTAAGTAAATTAAAAATGGAGTAGGTAAATTACAGATAGAGTAAGTAAATTAAAGACAGTTAGTAAAATAAAGATAGAATTAGTAAATTAATGATAGAGTAAGTTAAAGATAGAGTTAGTAAATTAAAGATATAGTAAGTATATTAAAGATAGAGTAAGTAAAATATAGATGAAGTAAGTAAATTAAAGATAGAGTAAGTAAATTAAAGATAGAGTAAGTAAATTTAATGATAGAGTAAATAAATTACAGATAGAGTAAGTAAATTAAATATAGATAGAGTAAGTAAATTAAAGATAGAGTAAACTAATTAAAGTTAGAGTAAGTAAATTAAAGATAGAGTAAGTAAATTAAAGATAGAGCAAGTAAATTAAAAATAGAGCAAGTAAATTAAAGATAGAGTAAGTAAATTGAAGATAGAGAAAGTAAATTAAAGGTGGAGTTAGTAAATTAAAGATAGAGCAAGTATATTAAAGATATAGTACTTCATTAAATTAAAGATGGAGTAAGTAAAATATAGATAGAGTAAGTAAATTAAAGATAGAGTGAGTAAAGTAAAGAAAGAGTAAGCAAACTAAAGATAGAGCAGGAAAATTAAAGATAGACGAAGTAAATTAAAGATGGAGTAAGTAAATTAAAGATAGAGTTAGTAAATTAAAGATAGAGTAAGTAAATTAAAGATAGAGTAAGTAAATTAAAAATGGAGTAAGTAAATTAAAAATGGAGTTAGTAAATTAAAGATAGAGAAAGTAAATTAAAGATAGAGCAAGTATATTAAAGATATAGTACTTCATTAAATTAAAGATAGAGTAAGTAAAATAGATGGGGCTAGTAAATCAAAGAAGTAATATCACCTGCCAACAATTTATATGGCATTTATAAATGAAATCCACCCATAGCATTTGTTATCAGTTTGTCATGATTTTAGAAATAAATTGACTCTATTGAAACCATTCTGGAATTCTTGATCATATTTTGTGAATGTCTTGTAGAATTTTTTCAAAATGAAAACAATAGCAATATTAACCTTGTTTAGTTACAAATGTGTATACTCATTTGATGTTCTTGTTCTCCAGGGTAACACTCTTTTCAAGAAAGGCAGTTATGAAGATGCTGTCACCTGTTACACTAGAGGTGTTGATGCCGATCCATCAAATGCAATTCTACCAGCAAATAGAGCCATGGCTCTTATAAAGCTTAAGAGGTGAGAATTAAATGTTAATGACTTTTCAAATAAACAGAAGATAATATTGAGCCTCAAGATCGTTCTCTTCCCTCCCTAAATTTTGGCGGTAGAAAATTAGAGCTTTGTGGACCTTTCTTTATCATTTGTAGGTAGCAACCTTTATCAAATTTATGGCTTCTTTCGACAGCATAGTGAAGATACAAAGCCAAGCATGGTCAAAAACTTATTACAATAATTGTCACCCACAACAAAGATCAAAGTGTTTAATTCCAGTATATGTATTCTGAAGTTTCATTGCAGTGATAAGACAAAGAGTCTGAATCTTTGGTATTTCAATGAAAAGAATAGAAACAAGAAAGAAAAGAAGCTTCAAATTGGTCTTTCATGAAATCTTGTCGATCTCTTCAGGTTCTCGGAAGCAGAGAAAGACTGCTCGGCCTCGATACATCTTGACTTCACTTATGTCAAGGCTTACGCCAGGCGAGGGACGGCAAGGATAGAGCTGGGAAAACTTGAAGATGCCAGAAAGGGTAAGAAGTTGATGTTATGGTCTTGTCTTTTTGTGACATGTATTCACTATCTATTCCAGTGCTGTAATTCAATCACTGTCACAAACCTTTCTTGCAGTTTTCCAAATGAAGTTGTTAGGACCCACTGACAAATGCAATACTGTAATAAACGTTACAGGGAACAATGTGTTTAAATATTGCCGTTAGTAGCATTTCGATGATCTTGCACAGCATTTTTGTATATGAAAATAACTGATTAATGATTCCCTGTAATTACACTGTATTTCTGAAGTCTCCTCTGGTGTTTTTCTCTCAGTGTTTTTTTATTAAACTCTCATTTTAGTACAAACAATAACGACAATCAACATGTATCATCTTACTTTGTAAACACAAAAATAATTCAAATACATATAATCCCATGCAATGGGAATGTATATCTTTTAGTAATGTTCAATGTTAATCCCCAATAAGTTTACCCAAGGCTCCCAATATCGTTCCCAATCATTTTTCATATTAGATCTAAATATGCATTTCTGTAAGCTAAAGTAACCTTTCAAAAAGTCAAGCAACCTAAAAACAGATGGAATTTGTTTTTCCTGTTTACAATTAAAAGTATAATATTTCACTAGAATAACAATCAAATTAAGCATACAGTCATGATTACAACCAAATAATACCCTTTCTACCTTATTAATATTTAAATCAATACTAGCATTGGTCAAAATATTATTAAGTAACTCCCACAATATACGAACAAAAGGACAGAAAAAATATAAATGTTGAATTGTCTCAACAGTATTGTGACAAAAGTCACATTGATCAGAATCTACTACATTAATAATATGCAAATAATAATAATTGCAAGGAATAAGCCGATGAATAATTCTATATTGAAACCATCTTATATGAACATCATTGGAACATTTAAATGGAATGGAACAATATAATGACCAATCTTTATCCAAAATCATAATATTCAATTTCTCACACCATTTTGATAAAGCCTTATTCCTAACAACTGATGAATATAACAAATTATTATAAACATATTTACAAATACATTTTTGTTTAGATATCATTAGCCAATACAAATTGATGACAGGTCTCGGTAAACTGTAATTAAGCATTTCAAAAAACTTATTCCAAGAAGATTTTATAGCATTTATCAAACCATAATATTCTAAAAAAATTGAACACACATTATAAATATTGATAAAATGATTATAACTAAGAAATGTACCATCGTTTGATATTAAATCATTAATTATACGGATTCCACTATTAATCCAGTGCCGATATAAAACCGGCTTACCGTCAACCTTTATTGAACTATTGTTCCAAATAGGCTGATATAGAATTAAATTATGATCATTGCTAAAAGCATAATTATAGTTTACCATATAATAATGGAATGAGTAAAAAACGTCTTTCCAAAAATTATTTTCAAATACATGCTATACTGTTTTTCAGTGTTATCTTGAACCTTTAAGAATTAGTCTGAACCTTCCTTCGTCGATTAATTCATTCAATGTAAACTGCTATTTGGCTAGTTAACCATACCAGGGACCTGTGAAGTGGTGGTATTGCTGCAATTGTTGATTGATTGATTAGTATTGCTATGCAATATAGGAACTTGCTTTTGGCTGAAGTCTTCTGTCAAGGGAAGAGTATCCCCTGTTTGAAATATCGCTGACAGAGCTGAAATGATTGATCGATTGATTTTTTTTTATTTTCCCTTTGTGTAAAAGATTTTCAACAAGTTTTGAACATCGAACCGTCAAACAAGCAAGCTGTTGCAGAAATTAAGAGAATTGATGCAAACCTGAAACGGATGGAGAAAGAGAAATCAGAGGCAGTCGAGAAGGAGAGGATGAAGTTAATTGCGGAAGAGGGCATCGTTAGGCCGATATATAAACCCTTGCATCTGAGGTCAAAGGTATGAAAGCTAAAGAATCAAGAATAAAAAGAAGATTTTTTTGCACCATAATGATAAATGGTTCTCAAGATGACAATCAAATAGTAGTAATTGCTTCACTGTTATACAGAGATGTGCTCTAAATATGATTTTATGGGGATTTTGTTGAAAGATTTGGGGTCTGCTCGGTTTGCTTATTGACTGCATAGTGAGCAGTGAATCTTTCTTGTTAGAAGTCAGTGCAGTATTCATAAGTGGGAGTTGCCGTCACTTAAATGCCTGGTGAAACTATCTTTTGCATTGTTTTAGTTGATTAATTTCACCATTTGACTAGCACTTTGTGGTTCTGTTTGAATTTACCTACAGTTAAAGTACTTTTAAGGTTCAGGATAAAATTTTGGGACTCAAATACAAAGATTTTAATTTATGGCATGGCATGTTCTGGCGTCGTGGTCAAATGACTTGGGCTTTGGCAATCTCAGGATGGCAGGTTTAAAGTCTTGGGCAAGGCACTTTATATTCATCGCCTCTCTTTTACCCAGGTGTATAAATGTGGACACGCGTGGTACCGTGTAGATAAAGTTGCATGTGCTGGTTGGTGGCTACACCGTTTGGGAAGTCCCCCTGGGGACAGGTAGATGTGACACTCTCTGTAGTGCCTTGGCAGTGACAGTTTGTGTCGTGCACACATGGGTGTGTGCGTGTGACAAGTTACCAATGACCAGGGCATAACTTTTATCAAGTTGTGTGTATCAAGGGCCTACAAGACTGTAAACATTAAAACTTTCATTTCAGCCACTTTCAATAAGTTTCAACTCTGTGACTTCAATCTTTAGCCATACGTTGCTCTTCAGAGTTTACTATATATCATTTCAAATCTATTTACTGTTTAAAGATTCACACCAATGAAGCTGGTTAGTTTATAAGTCTATATGTGACGATCATTAATCCTGATAAACAATGCATGTATAATTAGATTGAAACCTTTTCCATGTGCAGAAACCCCTGCGTCGACTTGCTATAGAAGAAATTGGTCAGACAGCACAAGTTGAAGATTACAAAGCTGATGCTGATGATGATGGAGTTAAAATACAACCGCTGCCCTCATCTTCACCCTCAGAGAGACTTACTGAGTCTAAAATGGACCAGAAAGATGAAGAAATAATCTTGAAGTCTAAAGACAGGTTCAGTACTAACTCAGTTGCTCATGCCGTTCTAGTTTAATTGACAGCACATTTGTTATCACGAAAGAACAGGTCGAAAAGAGTCATGTTTGAATCCATTGATAGAAATTTCTAGTTAAGATCACAGACCTGTTGGATGTGAACTGTGGTCGAAGATAAGGTAGATAATTTATGAGAAGGGATAAGAAAGTCTAGAATTAAACATCTATACATACATCTATACATATATAAATATATATAGAGCTTGTTAACACGATATCTCAAGAAGGGAAGGCCAGACAAATTTTAGATTTTGTGTATAGAAGTATCACATCGAGTACAAGAAGCCTATTGTTTTCAGAGGAGGAAAAAGGTCATTTGGGGTCAGTAGGGGTCAAATTGTGACAACCTTGTAAACACGATATCTCAAGATGGGAAGCATGGGCAGATCTTATATTTGGTATGTAGGTATAGCAATATTTAAAAGAAGCCTATTGATTTTGGTCCAGGTCAGAGGTCATTTGGGGACTATAGGTTAAATCGTGAAAGCCTTGTAAACAAGATAATGGACAGATCTCATATTTGGTTTGTACCTTACCATATCAAATTTAAGGAGCCTATTATTGCTGTTGGTGCAGGTCAAAGGTCATTTGTAGTCAACAAATGTGAAACATTTACTTCACTCCCTTCTTACCTGTCTCTCTAGGGAAGCTTGGACAATCGCATATTTGGTATGTCATTGTACCACATTGAGTACAAGTAGCCTAATGTTGTGGGCGGAGGTCAATGGTCGTATGAGGTCAACAGGGGTAAAATTTTCAAAATATTTCAGCAAGGACAGATGTCATATTTAGTATGTTGATGTATCTATCACATTAAGTACAAGAAGCTTGTTGTTGAGGTCATTGGTCATTTCAGGACAGCCTGTGTGATTGTGAGATTATTATTTGTTACATCACACTACTTTTCACTGTATTACTAAGATCAAGTATGTTGTACACCCTCACTATACATTACTTCAGATGTTACATCATCGAAGCCACAATGCATTTTTGCATTCCCCCCCCCCTTTTTTTCACACTGCATTATACTTACCAGGGAGTTGCTAGAAGGAGAAACAATTCCAGTCATTTGTACTATGGACATACATCCATTTTTTGACAATAATCTTTTGATATATTTTCTGCAATCATTTAATTCTTTGCTTTTGTTTCGGATCAGCAAAGTGATGCAGAATAAAAACATGGAAGTGGCTTTTAAGTCCAATATCTACATCGATGTAATATTGACAATCATCATGATGAAATTGCAACATTTGTTGAATTTTCGACTCAAATATGAGTAAATAATATCCATGCATTGAATTAAAGCCCTTTCATATAAACATCTTTTCTTACAAAATGCTCAAAAGTGCACAGACATGTGTACTTATATACTCTTGCTAAGATAATGAAGTAATGCATATGTGTGTGTGTGTGGGGGGGGGGGATTATTATGTGTTAAAAATGTTTTTGGTAAATTCTGTTGTCTGTTATGAGATTATTATCATTGGGAAATTTTGTTTCAGGACAGGATAAGGGTGGTGATTGAACTAGAGAAAAGTCCTGTCCCTGAACAGATTTGGCATGAAAAAGATCCAAGCTCATGTTCAAAATATCATTTATTAACCTTGGACATATTAGAAGCAAATGTAATCCTTCTCTAACAACTATGTGCATCTAAGGAATGGTTAGAAGTACTTAATTCACCTGCTATGGAATGGTTTGTTCTAAATAAATAAATAAAGTGGATGTATTTTTTGATACATGTATTGAATCTTTTAAAAACATTTGGTTTGATGAGTTTTCTGCAAGCTGCTAAACAAGGTAGGATATATTTTGATGAAAAAGAAGGCAGCAGTTGGGATTGAACCAGGGACCTTCTGTTGCCAAAAATTTTCCTCTACCACTAGACCATTAGGTGGGAGAAAGATTTTACTTGCATTTTAAATATTTAATGATCCAGTTGTTTGGACTTAGTGTTTTTTTTTAAAACATTTTCTCCCCGAGGGAACCTAGTCAGGGGGGAGGGGTTCCGGCGAACTCCCTTTTCCGCTTGGGAACCTTGTCAGGGGGGAGGGGTACCGGCGAACTCCCTTTTCCGCTTGGGAACCTTGTCAGGGGGGAGGGGT
>JAIPMN010276325.1:13275-26227 GCA_020650975.1 Apostichopus californicus
TCTTGCTCTCCAGGTACAGGCACTACCAACTGCGCCACTGTAACTGTTGAGAAATAATGCTCGTTTCTAATATTTGAACCTAACAATGTAAAGGAGACTAAAAAAAAAAATATTGAAAAAGCCAGTTGGCTTTGTGATTCCTTGCCATATACTTTGCTCCAAATTTCAAATAAGTGAGGCAATTTTTCCAAGAGGTATAAGAACAGTAAAAGGAAAACTGCCTTCACTGGGGTTTGAACCCTAGACATCGAGTTTGTCTTGCTCTCCAGGTACAGGCACTACCCGCTGCGCCACTGTAACTGTTGAGAAATAATGCTCATTTCTAATATTTGAACCTAACAATGTAAAGGAGACTAAAAAAAATACGCATTGCTTGTAAACACGATATCTCAAGAAGGGAAAATTGGACTAATCTCATATTTAGTATGTAGTTGTGACACTGAGTTCAAGGGCCTTATTATTTTTGGTGGAGATCAACAGTCATTTGGCATTATCAGGGGTCAAATTGTGGAAATTTTGTTATACTTGACATATGCATGAATCATATTGTGAAGAAGTTTATTGTTTAACATGGAGGTTAAAGGTCATCTGAGGTCACCAGATGTCAAACACTGAAAACCTTGTAAACACTATATCTCAAGTTAGGAAGCATGGAGATTATTTATAAGTGGCATGGGGATGCGTTATATTGAATAGAAATCGCTTTTGGTAGAGGTCAAAGGTCATCTGTGTCACCAGCAGTCGATCTCTGGAAACCATTTAAACATGATAGCATATCTCATAGTAGAAATCAGGACATTTATATTAAGTAGCCGTTTCTGGTGAATAAGCAGAAGTCTATGGAAACGTCAGTGCATTTTTTTGCATTCTGGTTGACATGATGTATCAGCTAATGGTGCCTGTTCGGGTTAAGAAGAAAGATTTTCTACAGTCTGAGAGAACTTTGCCATAGTTACTTGATTGACCCTGGGTGGGAAGTGTAATCCAGTTATACTCATCAAGCACAAGTTGCACAACCATGTACTTGAATATGTCAGTCTAGATTTCAGTCTATTTTAAGAATCGTTCAATTTGTTGACTGACCAATTAATATCGCACAAAGTTGTTAGATCCTGGTCAGTCTGTTATTTAACTCTCTTTGTAAAAGTTTGTCCTATTGTCCTTCGTTTTTCGAAGCAGTTTGTTCAAAGAAATATGAAAGTGTTTTTTTTTTTTGTAGGAGGAGAGTAGAGATGACAGGGGAGGATTCAGCAGCACCTGGTTCTTCATCTGCTCCACCTGCCTCTTCTCCGACAGCCTCGTCATCATCATCATCATCATCTGGTTTAAAGACCGAATCAGCGAATCGGAGCAGCGATATACCGCCTGCTCCTCATACCTCTTACCAGCTAGAGAAAGATTGGAAACAGCTACAGAAATACCCACCTTACCTCTATCATTATTTTAAGGTACGCTAATATACAAATAATGAATGGTTATGAGTGCAATAGTGCAAATATTTCATGAGTTGAAAGATGGAATGTTCCATTCAACGAGGCTCAGCCGAGTTGAATGGAACAAATTACATCTTCCAACGAATGAAATATTTGCACTATTGCACGAATGGAAACCATTCATTATTTGTTTTATACAACACCTTCAAATTTGGATATAATTGGATGTAAAATGCACTCATGCAACAGATTTTTTTGAACAGACAGGTTTTTCTGCTCTCTTACCATTGAAAAAAGTGCTATCAAAAAAGTATAACCCATGGTTCTATTTCATAGAGTGCAATAGAGCGGATTTTGCATGCAATCGACGAGCAATTGACCGACCAAATGGCCGGAATATAATTAGGTGTTGTATAAATGACCATAAGCTGTAATAGATGAATTTGTATCTCAGCCCTATCAGTATGTTGAGGTAAGGCAAGGTACGTTAGTCAGTGGGGTAGTACTGTAGCACACGTGAGAATCCACCTAAGTTCTTCATAGCTCGCATGTTATAATTTGTCACTTTGTGGTTCAAAATAAGTATGAACAAAAAAGGTTTTAATGGCCTAACTGTGACAGACCGACTCCAAATGGTCAGCTCCCAAATGGTCAGCTATGGTCAACGATCCATGCTTGTTTTTCTGCCTCCTTCAGAGAACCTGATTTCTCTCTCTTTGAACACTTTATCGTCTAATTCTACTCATTTGGCTATGAATTATTTGACAGAAGCTCCAGAAGGATAGTTTTGGAATTTGAGCAAACGTTTGTGTCGTTGATTTTTAGGGAGTCGAGTCCTTGGGATCTTTAAAGTTGTATTCGTGTCGCAATCTTGTGGTACTATATTCAACCATTAAATCCAAGAAAACAATTCTGTTGGTTTTTTCCACCAGAAAATGGTTATAAGGTCTGCTAATCTCAAGGTTTTACAAATGACAAAATGAAACAGTACGTTTTACTTAGGGATACAACATTTGGGTGTTTTTGTGTTAAACAGGGGAGAATAAAATGTTATGGGGTGTATTGCCATTTTCAAGGCTGGTAACTGAAACAGCATGCTTGTTGTTACATAAGAGAACTTAGATTCCGAGAGCTTGCAGCAAGCATGTGTTCTCCTGATTTCAGATAAAAATGTCTCATCGATCATATTGAAGTTGCCCTGTTCTTTACCAATCTTATAGCGGGGTACTCCAGGGTGACCGGATAATCCATGAATGAGGGAGGGGTCAAAATGTGCGTGTGTGTGTCATTGTGTCAGTCATTGTGTCCGTGTGAGTCCAATCTTGTGTCAAAAACTCTTGTTTTCTTCAAACTTGGTGGGAAGGTACCCCAGGGTGACCCTCGTGTATCACAGACCCTCGGAACCAAAGGTCAAATTGAGTGAAAATCAACTTTTTGCTACAACTCCAAGGGGAACATTGAATTGAAATAAAATCTTCACAGTGATAATGGAACGTCAAGTACTATCAGAATATGTCCATCTGTTGTAATTACCTTTCGCAACATTATAATTCAGTGATTGAACATGAGTGGTAATCTTAAATAGTATTAAACGTTAGTAGAGAATGGACGAAAAAAAGGGTAAAAATTTCACAATAATTTGATCTCTGTTAACAGTATGATTCTGGAGTTAGGACTCCCAGCCTAGCTTTGTTCAGTGAAGGATTCACAAAAAAATGTTGTCATGTTAACTTCACAAACGGTATCGCCAGATTGCATAGCTAATAATAAATTTGTTCAATTGAAATTGGGCGATGAGATATACAACTCCATTGATTACCCTCTTCTTTAAATGTTGAGACAATGGGACTATTAATCATTGCCGAAATAAATGTAAGCTGATTTTACGATCCAAGGGTTTTGGTGATAAATAATAAGTCCCTGGGAATAGATTAAGTACCACTCTCTCTAGTTTTGTGAATACTTTTCCCAGAGATCACAATATTGTGTGACAACACAGGGAAGTTCACCTGACATATATCAGTATTTTAAGATGGCATTTAGCTTCACAGCAAGATTAGGTACTGTTATGGACTAATTTAACAACTGTGTGTAAGATATAGTAACGTAATTTAATTAGGTTTCTTTTAGAACAAGATTTTGCATCATAATATAGGTACAGCTGATATTCAAAGGACTTAATTAATTCTGTTTCATTAGACATTTATCAACAACAATAATTTCTTGAAGAAATTCTTCTTTTTATTGTTCCACAGCAAATTCCTCCATCTTCCTACACTAAAATACTCCAGCAATCATTAGATTCAAATCTCTTGAATGGTATACTCAGACTTATCTTGGATTTCTACATTCCGTGAGTAAATAATCATTAGATATTCTGTCAGTATGTTTTCATAACAAGTATGTTTTCATAACATATTCCCTAAGTATCTTATCATTAGGTATTTCCAAAAGTATGAATATTGGGGGGCTGGGGGGGGGGGGTTAAGCCTGATCTAGCCGTGCGAAGCACAGCTCTTGCAGGTTAGCAAAACAATTTTTTAAACAAAAAACAGACTATTAATTATTATTACAGTTATTGTACATTAAGTACATATTCCTTAAGTATCGTATCATTAGATATTCCATAAGTATGTTTTCATTACATATCCCCAAAGTATCTTATCATATATGCTGTAAGTATGTTTTCATTACATATCCCCTAAGTTTCAAATCATTAGATATTCCGTTAGTATGTTATTATTATATAGAGAGTCTGAATTATCTTATCATTACATATTCTGTGAGGATATTGTCGTTTAATATTCAGTTAGTATCTTATCATTAGATTTTGGATATTGTCAAGATAAGGTTTCGTATTTGGTGGAAGAGTGTCCTCTATTTGCCTCGTCAACCTGCGAGCCCCATACTTTCTGATTCAGTGATTTTCCGCGCTTCATTTGCAACAAAAATTTACAGTTACAGATGTAATGTTGGTGCCATACCTCGGTGCAATTGCTGGATACTAGGTCTTTTAGGTCAAGCCTTTCATTTACTTCTCAATGGCCATAACAAATACAAAATGTCCAACAATACATCTTTTATTATCATGTCTGTTACCGTAGCAACCATTAGGGTGAGAATTTGTGGAACTTTGCATATCATGGATTATATGACTTCAACAAAAATCGTTTGCATATCACACATTTATACACATATAAAAGATTCAATTAAATATTTGGAATTTCATTTGCAGAAGATTTGAATATATACACTGCCTTTTCTTGTAGAATGATGTGCCATTGTGTCTATTCTATAATCAATGTTTTCCAATTTAATGCAATTGTCAGTTGTGACAATAGAGTCAAGGCAATTTAGAATGAGTTAGGATTATTCCATATTTTACCCGATATTTTAATATATTTACTGTATCATATTTTCATGTCTAATGTATTTTATGTTCTTTCCAGCTCCAAGGATCCTGTTATGGAGATGCTACAGCGCCTTTGTTCAGTTCGAAGGTTTGACATGAATGTTATGTTTATGTCAAAACAAGATAAGAAAGGTTAGACTTATAAGTGAATTATCATCTCATTATTTGCATTGGTTATCAAATATATTTTTAATATCATTTTAAGGATAAATATGAGAAACTGCAATTAAAGCGTAGAATTAACCAAGAAACAAATGTCCAAATTTCCTTTCAAATTATCAATTAAACTGTCTCAGCAAAAAAATTTTATTCACTTTTCTCTTGTTTTTACTGCTCGTTTTGTAGTCGTGGAGGAAATATTTGCTCATCTAAGGACAAGTGGAGAGGCGGATGGATCGGAAATCAAGAAGCTTGCAGTGAAATATGGACTGTGACAGTCCACGGAATGTAGAATACGATTCTGTTGTGGTGAGCAAAACAGTTCAGTTTACTTCACTCCTCTCTTACCTGTCTCCAATAAACTGTAACAATTTCCTCTGTGAGTAGCGCCGGCCAGCTGATTCAGGGTTCTTGGCCTAAAATGTAGTATTGTAATTGGCCAGAGAATGAAGATGTACACAAAATAAATCCAGAGAGATGATGGTATTTTTAACAGCAATATATTGAAAAGAAAACTTCTTACAGTAAGGTTAAGTGTGTTGTACTGGATGTGTTGTACAAACTTGAGGCTAGGTGGCCCTGAGCCTACCATCAAGACTGTTTCTTTCAACAGCAACTAGAGTAGACTGCCCTGTCAACAAACTGCCCTGTCCCTCCCAGGTAATGCATTTTATATAAATCCTTTAACAATACGTGGAAAATACCACATGTATACAAATGATGAACTTTACCTTACAACTTAGCTTAAGACATAATACACAAATACTGCAGTGCATTCCTACCATCCCTAACCAATTGTTCTCCTTTACATAGATGAATGTGATCACATGAGTATCCTTAGAAAATATCACATGTGTTACATCACAATCCCAGGATAAGCCTGATACCACAATGGCGATCCATAGGAGCAGCCCCAAAAGCCATAATCTGCCAACAATTACAACTAGTTTACTTAATGCCAGGAGAGAATAATCCCTATATAATTCCAAGGGGATTTAAACTACCACAATTGTTCCACACCGTCCACACAGAACTCCAATTTCTCCACGACTTTACAGTAACAGCGTTACACTACATATGCACTCCAATCTACCTAGCCTATCCTACCTAGCCTATAACATCTACCTAGATGTGATAGCCTACCTAGCCTATAACAGGCCTACCTAGCCTATAACAGCTGGTAACATTCTTTCACTGCGCCCCCAATGACCCTCTACGGGTGACTGCCCTCGTCCTTCCAATCTTAATTTAACAGGAGTCAAATAGAATGCCATGGCAGTGTGTTTAAGTGAGGTATGACATTAGGGTGGTCTTTGGGAATGTTTACCATTAGCAGATTATCTGTAAACAAAACAAGTTACAAGAGAACCTACCGAAGCAGTCACAAGATTTGCTAAACGATTTCAGAAGCAAAAATTCAGTGGATTAAAGTGTCCGTTGGGCAGCCAACAATACTAGCAGCATAGGGAGGTGTGAAAAGGTTATGAATTTAGGAAACAAGCAACATGTTTATAATTAAGGTCTCTGCAATCTTGGCCTATTTTGATCAGTTTTGATTGTCAATGATTTGAGGTGACTCATTATTTGTCTTCCTCCTGACAAAGTTTTCTTGGGGAAGTTGGATGTATTTTGAGCAAAAACTGCTGATTTGGGAGACAATATTCTGTGCTCCTCTCATAGTTGAAAACATTATTCTGCCAAAAAAGTATCTGAGTTGTTTGAAATGACAGGACTTGTATCCTTGAGGTCATTTAATGGAGTCTAGTAACTAATTGATTCAATCATTAGAATCGGTTTTGTGTATAGTTGACCTGAGTGTCATAAGTATTCACAAGGCAGAACTTTGAAGATCCCTAACTGATATTAAACTTTCTTGATTGCATCAAATAAAGCTGTTTGTCATCTTGAGTCATTAAGGTTTGTGTAAGTTTCTTTGGGTGGTGACTGGCACCCCTCACCACCTCTCAATGAAAGACATGTTTGATAGGATTTAACACCTATGTCTTGTAACTTATAGAGCACAGGACATCCTGATCTTTCTCTCTGGTTTTTTTTTATGGTCAATAATCTCTCTATTCTCTATAAAAGAGATGTGTTATAATATTATCATTTTCATATGTGTGGTTAGAAGGCAGAATTTGTCAAAGAAATTCCTTTATTGTAGAGAATTACATTGGAGTATGGTGTTGAGTTTCAAGGTACTGTAACACTGCTGATGGTAGAGAATAACATTGGGGTATGGTGTTGAAGTTAAACAGTGTTTCAACGTACTGTAACACTGCTGATGGTAGAGAATAACATTGGGGTATGGTGTTTAAATTAAACAGTGTTTCAAGGTACTGTAACACTGCTGATTGTAGAGAATAACATTGGGGTATGGTGTTGAAGTTAAACAGTGTTTCAAGGTACTGTAACACTGCTGATTGTAAAGAATAACATTGGAGTATGGTGTTGAATTTAAACAGTGTTTCAAGGTACTGTAACACTGCTGATTGTAGAGAATAACATTGGGGTATGGTGTTGAATTTAAACAGTGTTTTAAGGTACTGTAACACTGCTGATTGTAGAGAATAACATTGGAGTATGGTGTTGAATTTAAACAGTGTTTCAAGGTACTGTAACACTGCTGATTGTAGAGAATAACATTGGGGTATGGTGTTGAAGTTAAACAGTGTTTCAAGGTACTGTAACACTGCTGATTGTAGAGAATAACATTGGGGTATGGTGTTGAAGTTAAACAGTGTTTCAAGGTACTGTAACACTGTTGATTGTAGAGAATAACATTGGGGTATGGTGTTGAAGTTAAACAGTGTTTCAAGGTACTGTAACACTACTGATTGTAGAGAATAACATTGGGGTATGGTGTTGAAGTTAAACAGTGTTTCAAGGTACTGTAACACTGCTGATTGTCACCTTCTGGAAAGAAATGATAAACTACTTAATCTGAGGTCTCTGGTTCTAGTCCCACCTTACCATAAATTAGTATCATTCCACTTGGTGCTTTAAATTTCTTAGTCAGTTTGCTGGTTCTAATTTCTTTAGATGTGAGAAAGAGAACAGTTTACATGAACATATTAACATAAAGAGACAGACATTAAAAGAAAAGACAAATTCAGATTGATCCAAATATATGTGTATATATAATGGTAACATTTTCAGAGTGGCGAAAATTTCTTCACCGATTCATTTGAATGAAAGCAAATTACGTGAAAAAATATCGAAATGGCATTGCAAGATTGATTTATAATAGATATTCTGATAAAAGATAGTAAAAACCGTACCCATTTATAGAATGCTGGCATGCCATTCTACGTCAGAAGTCTTAAAGTAGCAAATACATCAGACTTTTGGAAGAAATGTGAACTTCTTTATTTTCAAAGATGATGTTTATCACAGGATTATTATTTCATACACTTTTTACATTTACATGAAAAGATTCTTATGGTGAACAGAGAAAATTTCAAAGAATATCAAATATGTGGGTTGAGTTGTAATATTGGGGAAATCTATAGAGGCAGTTTTTACATTATTCGGATCTAGATATTAAAAGAAACTTGTCAACAACATTTGATTCACACATGAAGTATCAATGAGAGTGATTGAAACCCTGTTTCTGTCGTACGGTAGTACCTATTATAATTGCGTTGTACCCTACAGATAATTGTGGGCCGTCTCCCAATGACCAAGGACACTCTCTGTCATATGGTATTCTTTCTAATATTGCAGAGTATGTCCTAGAAACTGTTTGGTGCTCTATCACAGTTAGTGTAATAGTTGCCCTAAGCATGGAGCTCTGTTTATAGCTCCATGCCCTAAGGCAGCAGTCATGCCTCTCATGTACAACCAGTGACTATATTTATGTCCACAAACTTCTGTTATAATCCTTGTTTAATAGTCTTGGAGCATTGTCAATCTGTAGTATTTCTCTGTATGAATCCTGCAAAGTTGGTTTGAGTTGTTCATGACATCT
Source organism: Apostichopus californicus (assembly GCA_020650975.1). Taxonomy (NCBI): domain Eukaryota; kingdom Metazoa; phylum Echinodermata; class Holothuroidea; order Aspidochirotida; family Stichopodidae; genus Apostichopus; species Apostichopus californicus. The sequence continues at coordinate 22,250 of JAIPMN010276325.1, forward strand.
ACATATCATCATGAGGAGAAATTAAAATAGTAGGCGTAACAGCTGGAGACTCCAAACATGTAGATATGTAGTGATAGCCACACATCAGCAGTGTTAACTCATGTGATTGATCTGTAGTGATAGCCACACATCAGCAGTGTTAACTCATGTAGTAGTTATGTAGTGATAGCCACACACATCAGTGTTAACTCATGTAGTAGTTATGTAGTGATAGCCATACAGTAGCAGTGTTAACTCATGTGATAGGATATCCAAAACCAACACACCAAATAGGCTATTATCCGAAATAGAGAATAACAATGTGGTATTTTATGTACAATAAATGCAACTCGTATTCGCGAAAGAAAAAATGTAACAAAGATATAGCTTTTATGCTACATTATAGGCAAGTTAAATATAGATGAATGGTAATGATATAATAGTTAATAAACTTTAGTACAATTACCTCTGTCATTACTGAAAAAATTAATTACTGTCATCGGTGTCTTAAGCCAACCATTGGTTTTCTAGTCCAATCTTTCTAGTTGTTTGACGTGGGTCGATTCTTAAATGCAGACTACAATGTGAAAACAAAAGTAGAAGTTTTGTCAAGTTTAACATTCTGACTTATCAAGAGTATATTAATTTCATAACATATTTTCTGGGTGCAAATAGTTAAAGAAATATGCATGGTAAAAATTGAGCTAACTTTAAATTGTCCTATAATTTTGGGACCTTGTTTCTTCCAGGTGTGATTGAAACCAGGGAAATGTGAACGAAATGAAGAAATTATCTGCTGACCATTGTGAACACCTCCTACTGGAAGATGCAGCAAAATGATTATTCAAAGTAATAATGCGGTACTGGACTAGACGGACATCAGATATAAGATGGACCAAGACTATTACTTCAGCAAGAAACCAATGAAATGTGTTCAAAATGGAGGAATATCTTCCTGCTGTAGCCACCCACCACCGGCCTAGCAACCGCAACTGTCTCTGGTTAGAGTCTTAAAGCAAGATCTACTTTGCCTAATTGTTGCTGTCCTTTTAATTAAGCAGACTGTTGCATTGAATTTGTATAATGTACCATGTTATTCTTATACATAAATCTCATACATGTAGGTCATTGAATAACCAGGTTTTTTAGTTCCAAGAAAGGATAATGTAGTCGAAAATGACACAACAATCTGTTTTGCCTTTCACATGTGATTTAGGTCTGACATATCAAAGTATCTCGGCAATGGTTTCTGTGTTATCAAGTAGAAGAATTAACCACTCGCTATTCAATAAGTCCATTCTTTGACGAAAAACCCGCTTGGAGATTGCTTTAATCTAACTAATAACGTTCTTATTTTTCAGGCAATATATGAATGGTTTGGTTTGGGTATGCAACAGTAAAGAGCTGCTTTAATATACACTCACAGTTAAAATATTGCAAGTACATATCTCATTACAGATGGCCTAGCTTTCTTATCCCGTTTATTTGTCTCTGTATTTTGGTTTGCTTATAGAGTACTCAATCCAGATCGACTGGTTCTTACTTATTTCTCTTCATAGATTTGTTTTTCTTTAAAATTTGCTCTGTTTCAGAATCTCTTTTTTGTTGATGTTGTTGTTGTTGTTGTGTTTGTATTCTGATCATCTACTGTTCACAAAAGGAGGTGCTAATTTATTACTAATATTGCTGGTATTGAATAATTTGTTTGTTAAATCATAACAATAGCCACGGATATACGTCTCTCACATACATGTTTTTTTTCTCTTATAGTTTGATATCTAAAAATACATTGACAGTAACAAAGTCTCAAGGTAAGGTTTTGTTTATGAAGACTTGCATCAATCTACATGGCCTCTTATAAGTTTGTACATCTGATATTTGCCAATTTTTCTTGTAAACGAGACAACACATAACTAACTGTGCTGGTTTTCATGCAAGTAATAAAGAGTGGGTTGTTTGTCACAGTTTCTGAGTGAAATATTCTATTAAATTCCGTTTTGACATAAATTCATTTGCTTTTGTCCATTATTTATCAGCTTTGTTTATTTTCGACCTATTGTCAGGGTGGGGCCAAGTGGTTATTGCTTTTTTCTGTTCCTGTGCAGTAGAAATTGAAGCAAGTGTAAATTTAAGAAATGAAAGTCTTGACCTACGACCTAAGTAAAAGCAGAGGCTTACAGAAATGTCATCATGCCAATTTTGTTTAATGTGATTGAGTTTGTTTGCTTTTATTTTTTTTACGATTATTATTATTATTATTCAGACTTTGAGACAATCTAGTGATTCTTGTAATATCTGGCATGAAAAGAGCCTCATAGGGAAATCCTTGTACTTGTAACAAAAAATAGATTTTAAGTTCCATGCAGCTTTAATAATTTGAACATATGTTTATAATATTGTTGAACTTCATTCCCTAATGAGAACCTGAAATTAACGAACTAAAAATATAGAATGACTAAAATATAGCTGTATATTTCAATATTTTGTTAGGACAGCAATATGTCCGCTGAAGCACTACGGTGCTGTGTAGAAACTATGACATATTAGTAATTTATCGACTCCACCCGGATATATCTTAAACTATCCTCATTGGAATGCAGGTCGGCTCGACCAATCAGAAAGATCTCTGGTAATAATTGTCCTATCCTTCTGTTACATATTCATGATATGTCTGTCGCATATTCATGAGATATGAACATTCAGCGGTGACTTCAATGTATTTCCTTCCTCGCTTTCTTGTCATGTGGATCTTTGTGAGATTGGATACATTTGTCTTTCGTCGATTCGATGATTTGTTTCCATTGATTCTAGATAGAAGAAAACAATTTGGGGAACAAATATGTCAAATATTAATTTTCTGGAAGTAGGGTATCTCATTGGTTCATGGGCAATTACTGGTGAAAGAAACTTAAGGCAATATTCATTTACCATAGCAACGGTTATAAGGTTTGTAATGAACAGTTACTGGGCACTGCAGGTTAAGGTCATTTACCGGTACATGACCTTTCAGATTGGCGTAATCACGTGGCATAAATCCTAGCTTAAATGGCTGGGCTGAGAATGGTATGTTTCTGGAACCGAGTCATCATCTTTGATTTTCGTTCCCAGGTACTTACAAATATTACTTAATATATCAATATTAAAGTAAGACGAAAACAATCTTTTTTTTGGGAATATGACATTGGGTTATCTCTGAATCATTGGTAAACATTAATTAAGCCAAAGGTGATCAGTGGTTTAACATTTTCCGAAGTGCTTTTCAAGGCGAGGGGGGGGTGGGGTGCTCTTTGGTAAACTCCCCTTCCCCTCTAATGTTCCCCTCTAATGTTGCCGTTGGTTAAGTCCTCAGGATTGCCCAGTCTTCGAGTTATAGGCGTAGTTCTTCAGTAAGAAACAAAGAAGCTCTCCGGTGTTATGCTCCTGTTTGTTTAACTCAACAACACTTACCTTAATGAGTTGTGTTTGAGCGGCAAGGATGGTAACTCCTGTGGGTTGTCCGTAACGGCTGAATTGAACCAGTGCAAATATGTTCTTTACTCCTAAATCTGGTTAATATCAAGAAGCAAAAACATTGTTTAATTTCAACTAGCAATGCAAGTTTCTCTCGATATCATATCATACAGAGAATAAACACTATCATTGTCTTGCATTACTCTCCAGTGGTTATTGTATCCTGATAATGATAATAGACGTTGTTCATAGCATGTTACCTGGAACCTGGTCGTGGGGGGGGGGGGGAGGTCGGGGTGGCTACAGCTCAGGGGCACGGGGTCAATAAGGGGACCCAGAAAAATATTGGATAAAAAATGGCGTATTCTCATTTTCATAATACTTAACAACAACAAAATGAAGAGTACAAAGATAGGTCCCTGTGAAATAATTGTCCATGGGCCCCGGCTGGTCTCTTGAGGCCTGATTGATTACGTTACTGTATTAAGTGGAAATACTGTATATATTTTATTTATAATTTATTTATCTATTTATTTATGGACATATATA
>JAIPMN010276327.1:8889-19265 GCA_020650975.1 Apostichopus californicus
CCCCCCCCCCCCCCCCCTTACCCTATTTTGTGAGTACATGGATTAAACAGAATCACAAAAAATCTACCCACATCCTCAAGGGAATCACTCATTTATCTTCTAGAAATATAAATTTAATTTGTTTCCAAAACTCATTCACATCTTAGTCTTATTGGTTGTTATCCTATTATTAATGTCTATGGTTTTCTTGACCTATCTTGAGTTCTACAGACATTTTCTTATCAAATCTTGAAGGAACCAGGATGATATCTTATTTAATTTCCACTTCTTTAGATATTAAAATGGTGGTTCTGATACAGTCTTAAACCAACCTGGAGACTTTTCAATTTAAATACATTCTTACTTCTCTACCTTGGGGACAGTTTGTCAAAACATGTCAAAGGATTTGGTAACCAAAGGTCATTTTCATTGGCTATAGAAAGAGACATATTTAGAAGGAAAGGCCCGCCTGCTGAGTTTGGTCAAAGGTCACAAACTATAGATGACACCAAATGATTGTCTAAAAGAATGGTTTCCCTTCTTTTAAAGGCAAAGAAAATTGGAATTTTTGCCCTTTATGGGGCAAAATAACAGTATCAAATCTTGGTGGATATAATAATCTTCTCAAGTTATTATACCTAGACCTTCTAAAGTAACATATGGAATGCCAAAATGAATAAACGGAGCTCCTGTTCGGAGAGTATACTTTCAAATATTCTACAAAGGGGGTCATAGCAATGAGCATATAGTCATCACTGCTCAGAAAATACCGAATCTAACATGCTCGTTTTCTTTCTACAATAAAAAGTTGAAATATATGTAACCAGTGGCAACGGAAGATGAATTGTAATCACGGGCCTTACATTGATCTTATAACTTAACTGCAGCCTTTGTGATATATGCAAACACACACTGTTTCCCTAGGCTTATGATGAGAATTCTAATGGGCCTATTTACATGTGCATATTTCTTACTTCACCATTTCATACAGAACCCATATCAACACATGTATGTCATCAGACGACTTTTGACATTTGAGATCACCTGTAACATGGCCACTACATGACCTTTTGAAGTAGGACTACACAAGGTGCTAGGTTTGCATTATATTCCTTTAAGTTTATATTACAATATACATAGACAATTGGTATTAGCAGAGTGCACACAGATACTGTACAGTAAGTGGAAGAAATTTTGGCATCTGGCAACACACCAATGACTGCCCAAGCAAACTGCTCGACGATTCAGAAATTTGGAATCTTGAGATAGACCCAATTATATAGCAATCTCAGAGTCCAAACGTAAAAATCTTTTTAAAAAGTTTGCTTGGCCAGACATTGGTGTGTTGCCAGGTGCCAAAGTGCTCAAGTTGCTATAGGGTCTAAATCATCAACTGCCTATTGTAACTGTGTTAGTCTGAAGGATGCAAGGTCATACTACATCCAAAGGTTACTGATTGATTATTCATTAAAATGTGACTGTGTGTTGAAAAGTCATTGTTTTGTCACATTCAAAGTCTTTTACCCTTTAGAAACCAAGCATAAAAATACTAACATCTATTCTGCATGGCTTGCCATGATCTACTCCAGGGAGTACCTCTTTCTTCAGATCTAACAGATTTTCTTTCTTTGCCATCCTTTCTTTTGGAGTTCATAGCAAACTCCATTGAGGAGAAAACGGTAATTAAAAACCCAGGACTCATCCATGACACACCAACAAAAGTCATTTCAATATCTACAAGATTTGGTTCCAATTTCTATATTATCTTACGTGTAAATCGCTGCTAGATTTGTCATCGGCTGATGCAATGTATTGAAGCTGGTTCAACTATAGCCTATCGTAGATAAGAGCGAACTGAAATTTGGCATCAAGGAAATGAGGATTCATTGGGACGATGCAACTCACCACCTGCTCACTTCAAGAGAAGAGGGTAAAGTTCTGGTGACTAACATATTTCTCGTTCAAGAAGGAAAGAAAAAACACAGCGAAGAGACAGGTTTGAAAAGGTTGATCACCTCAAACTTTACTACGAAATGACGAGTTGGAATGCTAGAACTGTGTAACATGAAACCCACAGAGTTTACTAATACTCTCAAAATATGTTCAAAATGTGTTTTCTTTTAAACATACAGTATGCCAATTTTGAGTTTTATCTTAACAGTCTTTTTTATGCAGCAATGGTAATTTTTAATCATTTTCACCCTCCTATGTTGGTATAATACTGAGATGTTGAAATCACTTAGATTTTGTAAAGCCTCAATTAAAGCTGGGGTGTGATAACGAGAAATACTGTACTCTGCTTCGTCTGTTTAGGGTCATTAATTGCAAAGTACCAAAAAGGATAGGTTTAATTGTGAGAGCCTCTGAACTTTGACAAATAGACTTACTCATTGGCTATATCATGAAAGTACTACAGACGACCATAACATTTCGGCACTGGGGTTTGGGAGGACTTTTGCCTCACGTTTTCATACTTTTCAACTTTTTTCAAAGGTTATTCAACAACAATGTTACAATAGATGATGCACTCAAAATACAGAAACACTGTATACATCATCTTAGGCGTTTAAAGAACAGTGAATCAATTAAGAGGTAGGTAGGTAGAGGAGAAGCAAGGGGGAGAGGATGAAGAGGGGTAAGGGTATTCATCTCTAACGGAACAATGCAAAGGTGACCCTCACGAGTGCCTCAAATATAATGATGTGCATCTCTTACATGACAAACCAGACATTATTTGGTTCAGACAGTAGGCATTGCCAGATTAAGCAGGTGTTGCTAATGAACCAATGGGGGTTCTTCCTATCTCTTTAATTAACCAAACTATCTCATGACGAGCTCTCCAGGTGAGAGACTGGTGACGCTGCTGTTGCCGCCGACGACCGACGGCTTGGGGAAGCTAGGACATAAACATGCCACTGTAGATGGCTTAATAAAACATCTTTGGAATGTTTGTGATCACTAGTAATGTGGGACACATGAAAGACAGAGTAATATTATTGATATGAAACATGCAGGAACCAACGAGTCAATCATCGCAGGACAGATGAATACTGGTGTCTGTATGTATATGTACTATATATATATTCACATAGAACGTGCACATCCATAAAGTATCTCAGTAATCAAATACTCCTCCTCTCTGTGAGTTTGAAGATGGTGATAGGATACCGTTTCCATGGCAAACTGAAACAATATCTCTCTGAACACTAAAAACCACTGTAAGTTAGATATAAATGACAGTTTGAAAAGGTAATGACAAACAACATAAAATATCAAAACTGGTAAAACTGGTAAAACAAAGGAAATTTTTGCAAAATCAACTAGCAAATTTGGTTTTAACCCAAAACATGGCCGGGCCCCTGAGTAATGCAACAGTTTGCACGACCGGCTGGGTCTTACAGGACAAGACCTCTAGTTATCTTTACAAGGTGTGGCACAGTGTATGTATCAATATACACAGTTTTCACATAGTGTGACTACAGTAACTACTTCATTACAGAATCAGACTGTAGGCCTATCATTCACCACTGTGAATATGTTTTCAGAAGGGGAGCAAATATTGTTTCGTATTTGTGCACCACATCTATGGAACACCCTGCCACTGACCCTTCAACCCTAATTTTACTTGAACTACTTTATCCCTTTTTATAACTCCATGTTTTATGTAGCTCTACTTTGTAAAATTTTTATCTCTAGTCCCATTTAAAGAGCTTTGAGATGATGTTCTTTTGTGTAAAGTGCTATATAAAACATATATTATTGTTTCTCCTGAGTAATAAACTTTTGGAATAATACATTCAACATCATCAAATAACTGTGAAGTCATGTCCTGCAACCAAACTGCTGATAAGGAATATCAGAAAAAGTTGATCAATTCTATGTATCAAATGTTAAAATATAAATATCACAAAAGCCATTTAATCAAGTCTATGACCAAAGACATGATTAGATACACTACCAAATTCAAAATCAAAAGTATAATTCAGAAATCTCAAACTCTGAGAGAAATGGATGTGACATCAAACATTTATTTTAGATTCAAGCAACAGATAACAACAAAGTTAGTGAAAAAGATAATGATGCAAATAAGTAAAGCATGAACATCAGCAAAAAAATTACCAACTGTAACATTTCATTATTTCAGCCCTTTCATAAAATTTTTCCCAGCTATGTTCATCAACGTTACAAAATCTAACTGCGTCATATCAAGCACGTTGCATTTAAACAGTATTTTTCAAAGGATTATGAGATCATTCTGACAAAATCACTATGGCAACGGTACAAGGTCAACTTGTCTAGCAACCATTTCAAATTGCCATAGGTTTGTTATCCAGAGCCATCTACAGCAGATAACAACTAGATACACCAATGACAGCTATGTAACACTCACGTCACAAAAAATTCTCTCAATTTTCAACAAATCAGAGCAAAATTGGGCAGAAATTTTCCGATTCTTCTAATAAAGACGGTTCTGAATCGGTCTTGTGTGCTTCAGTTCAAACACGTCACGCAAGAGTAGGACTCGAATATCGTTAATAAAAGAACCTTTTTGGAATTCTGGAACATGAAATCCGATAGCAAATCTAGGAGACATTGTTCTGCATTAGATATTTCAGTTTAGTCAAAGGGCTCAAGTGTAAGTTCAAAGGCTTCCTTTATTTACTGCCTAAATCGGTCTACTTGCATCAAAGATTTCTGACCTACCATGAACTCTTGTGAAATTATTTGGTTGCATTTGTGCGTTGTGATCCATCTGTCCATGGTTGTATGGTAACGCTGGTGGGGGCACGATGGGTGCTACGTCTGGTCCTCTGTGCTGTTGATTGCTGATACCTACAGGAAAAGTAGAGGCCATGTTGATGGAACAGATCAACTATTATGAAAGTATTAAGGGGCTAAGATTGAGGGATAAAAAGAGGGGCAAAGATTAAGGGGCCAAAAACAAAAGAGTCCAAGACTAAGGAATAAAATGGGGAATAAAAAGGGTAAGAGACAAAATAGGTTGAAATTCTTTTAGCAAAGTGTTCACAGTGTGGAACCTTGTAGATTTTCTCATGTACCCTCAATCGCAAACAGTTTGTTACTTAAGGATTGATTTGACCGTTGACCACAATTAACAGAACAAAGCAAAGAGAGACTGGTCAACAAATTAAACTTGGAACAATTTGCATTTTAAAATTAACCAACAATAAACTGTGTTTCACCAAAGGCAAAGGTTTACGACTGTTTGAATTCATAACAGAGTAAACAATATGAATATCAATGCTTGAATTGGGACAAATGATCTTAGTTTCAACATATGACTTACTTTTAAAGAAAAGTTAATTTAAGACACCAACCACTTCAGACTACACAAAATCAATTTGAACAACAACAACAACAGAATAAGAAAACCTTGACCAAGATCTTACACTAGACAAAAACAGAACGTTTCCACTTTGGACATTCCATACTTCAAACTTCTCGAAAATGTTGATAACTGTATTGATACAGCAAACTGAAAGCATGTAGGTTTGAGGCTACTATAAGTCACATCATTATTTATAAGTAATAAACAAACAATCTATATTTAAACACCATAAGGGGAACTACTTACATTGGACTATGAAACATTCCCCTAGACTATGGGCACCTACTTTCCACGTAAGTTAGAAGTAAGCAAACAGTAAATACTACATAGTAAAGATTCAAGCACATACCTGCACATACAAATTTGTACTAGTAACTATCGTACTGTGTGGGTTATGTAAGAGACCGTACAAACTGTATGTGCAAACTATTCAGGTTGCATTTCAGTAGAATCTGATGAAGGGAACACTGGTCTGAAATATCTTGGCGGTGGGTAAAGAGAAATAAGTGAATAGTTGTTCTAGCTTTCTTCTAACTTTCTGTCACAATTGTAAAGATTTGAGAGGTGTGCCTTAAAACTGTTAACATTTGGTAAATACTGCAAAGTCATCAGGATCACATAACTGAAGATTGTAGTAGGCCCCAACAAAACTTCCCATATTTTTTTCCACTGGTGAAGGATCGAAGCTTTTCGTCAACCAACGTGGTCTGGTTTACTTTGAGGACACAGACAGTATCCAAGCCTGTAGGGGATGGTGGGGGAAGGAAAGACTTAAGGAGGAAAACAGATGGGAGAGGGGGGAGGCCCAAAAGTCTACACAGGGGAGGGAGCATGGTCCACTATACCCCAACCTGGCTAACAGTCTGTCAGAACCTCAGTGATGCAAATTGGTAGGATAGAGTGTTAAAATTACCAGAGCATGGTTCACTACTGATGAGAGTACAACATCATGGCAACATTTCATTAATTCAACAAACCTTGTTTGGGTAAATCTGGATCTCTAGTCTTCCTGATCATTGCAGGGGATCCCTGAGTCTGTGAGAGGAGTCTCTGCTGGGCTATATACTCGGGGGTGTGTCTTGGTGAACCATGAGATGGACGCTGCTGCTTCCCATGGTAGTCTGACGTGTGTCTTGGGGACGAAGACAGACCTGCTGCAATAAAAGTTCACATAGTAGGTTGTTATGTTACAGGCTAGAGGATGCACAGTGTTAAAAGAATACGTATCAAGGCCATACGATGATAGATGAGAGCAAAAGTGTTGCAGGGACATATATGGAATGTACGTTTTGATATTACTGTGACTTGAAAATAGTGGAGAGAAAAAAATAGGTAGCAATTCTTTAAAAATATGTACTTCAAATAATTAGCCCACCTTACCAACAAATGTATCTTATATTTTAACTGTATTGTGGAAAAAGTGTATTATACTGCCAACTTACCCAAGCATGAAAATATCAATACAATTTAAAACTGAACATATAAAATCCCAAACCTCCAGACCTAATCAATAAAGTCGTCCAGCCCCAAAAAACTAATATGAGACATAAAAAATCTCTGTTCTTTAATAATTAATATCTCGGTAAACAACCACCGACTGGGTTCTTCCCTGTTGTACAGTGCGGGCGTAGCTCTTTATCACATGACTCACCAATGTATACTCAAAATAAAACAAACAATCAATCAGAAGGGGAAGATTATCATTTGGAGACTTTGTATGGAGTGATTCATGAGACGGATCGTCAGGGAAACGTACCAGCAATTACCACAAAATCTCAAATAACTGAATCATGATAAAACCATCACTATTCTCGGGGATGATGATCCAACTGACAGAATGCAGAGTCTGGATGCTATGTGCAACATTAGCTATTCCATGTTTCATGATTTAGTATAATTACAATCTGGCAGAGCTTGGTGATAAAGACGGATATCGGGACGAACCGATGAACGAGATAAGATATCATTCATTGATGAGTGTTGTAAGGTTCATGTGCAGACATAATGAATGCATGTCGTTGGTGAATTTTCTCCGAATATGAAACTTTAAAAAAAATATGATATGACCACAATTAAGGTATACGGTTATACTGTAGCTGCTTCCTCACTTATTTTTAACAGTGCCCTGGAGCAGACAAGATTTTTTTTTCTTTTTTGTATAATGTTATTGATCAAATATGTATGATGTAAGTTTTTTAGATAAGATGAACAGAGTGACAAATTTAGCATGGTACAGAGAGATGCCAATAATATTGAGTGCAGGGGTGGCACTAGGTGGCATACTCCACATAAAAGCCAATATCAATCCTCCTGAGTAGTTCTTCTTTTTGGGGGGGAGGTGGGGGAGTTGGTGGAAATAACAAAATGTGCCAAAAAATAACAGGGAAAACATCCTTTTGGATAGAACTTGCTAAAATGGATTTGGTCTTTTGTGACTTGTGCACAAATGGAAGAACATGAGGAGCAAAAATTGGGGCAATTGAGACTATTTTAGATCACTTTAGGCTATCAAAGAATAGCAAAAGAAGTTTTATTACTGATAAGACTTCGGGTATTCCATAACAACTTCTTGGTAAGACAGATGATTACATCCCAAGTGACAACAAAAGTTGTGCTTTCAATGAGGATTCTGCCTACCAGTCTAAACATGTACTATAAGTTCAATAATACAAGATGCATGAATGGACAACATTCTCCCTGTACTCCTACCATTAAATTGGGAAAATTGCAATGAGTTAATGCTGACATATGCTGCCACTGTTGGAAAGGAATGGCAATTTTGTCTGTTGACTATTTATAGGAGCAATAATGAAGCCCTTGAGGTTATTTGTTGTCTAGAGTATGATAAAGGTGCCGAAGCCAAACATCAACATCACTTGAGGCTATTGTATATCTACATCTGCAGCTACACAAGCCAAACCAAAATAACCTTCCAGCTTACATTTCTTGGTGACCTCAGTCAGACAAAGCATGAAGGTCAAAGTACTGTGGGATGTCTGTGAATGTCATCTGCTATACTGAAATGTCAGTAACCGTCAGAAATGATGAGTGAAATTTTAGATATGTTCCAGAGGAATTCCTGGAAATACCTTACATTTTTTCAAGGCATTGTCAAGGCATATATAGATTAGCCACGCCTAAGATCTTATTCCACGTTTATACATGGAGATATTCTTTTCAAAGTTATTCCAGATTTATGTAAAAAAAGTTGTGCATCAATTCAACTGAAAATGTTTACGTACAATACAAAACCATACTTAATAGTTTTTTTTTTATCTGCCTGCAGATTGCTTCCTCACTAGTGACCTCTAACCACCATTCCCCCACCCACCCCCCCCCCATCCCCACCCTTCCCAACTTTCCTCAAACTCTAAAAAAAATTCCAAATTTTGGAAATGAAAATATATAATTCATTGTTTTATATACAAAAATCTGGATAAACATAAAGACAAGGAACACACTTTGTACACAAATGAGTTTAGTTAAACACCATGGAGTCTGTTTTACCTCCATGGTTCAACAAGCAAAAAAATACAAAAATACAACAAAACGTTGGAATACTGTCTCTTATCATTGGAAATTGATTAACTTGTTTTATCATTGATCTTTTTGAAGACAATTTCACATGGAAAACTGATTCTTTATGACATCATTGCTATGATAACACTGCCAAAGCTATGAACCTATCCCTGCCATACACAAAACGTTGCGCTGTAGGCAATTAATGAATTTATCGCTAAATGAGAAATTTTTCACCTGCATAATCAAAATGACACTTCTGAGAAAAACAGACGACAAGAAAGTAGTAGATATTCACAGGTTTTTATTCCCCAGCCAATGTAATATTCATGAGTTAATTCTCTGCCATTGCTATCCGGTGCAACTAGAGTTCAAGTTAATACAGGCAGGACGACGCAGTGGCTGTTATGAAATAATAACAGTGGTTGTAGGTTTCTGGCTATTCACACATGACTCATCAAGAGGTGTAGTAATTCAATTCATTCTACAAATTTTGAGAAGACAAATTACCCATTGAGAGGAGCTAAATGAACTAGCTCAAATATTATTTCTATATTTGCCAGGGTTTTGCCTGATCAAACACCCACTGAGTGACATGGTTAACGGAGCGTGCATTGACTCACCATGGAGCAGCAGAGAGTGGTAACCTATTGGAAGGTGGAATGTTTAAAGCAGTCACTAATACCGTACGTAGGAAGCTGTGGCACATTATGTGAAGGAGAATGATAATGAATGTTCCTCTGGCTTGATAAAACCTATTGTGAGGGTGGAATGTTTAAAGCAGTCACTAATACCACCGTAGAAAGCTGTGGTACATTATGTGAAGGAGAAGGAGAATGATGATGTTCCTCAGCTGGCTTGATAAAATGTATTTAAAGAAACAATTGAATTAGACTGCGATTCTCCCATCTAAAGAACTAGTTAATATTACACTTACAGATATTTTTACATTCCTGCTGAATTATCTATAATTTATGCAGAATGTCATGAACTTAGTCTTACCTGTATTTTTAAATTACCATGAGACCTTAATTATTATTTTGCATGACCTGACTTTTGTAGACCATGTTGTTCCCCTTTCTATAACAGCTATATAACTATTAAAAGTTATTGTGTGCACCTTCACTGTTATACCTGGAAAGCTTACCTTGAATCAGTTATTTCATGATTAAGACAAGCTTAAAAGTCATCTTTTTAACTATGTGAAATACTGACAATAAGTCACCTATTTCTCAAATGTATGATGTGTCATTGAAGGGATACCCTGTCTTGCTTTCATGATAGTTCAAATCATAATTTATTACATTATTAAGAACAAAAAATGCTGACTGTATTCAACCACTTATCGTATAGCCACTTGTTGGCAGATAAAACCACTCATCAGTATAGCTAGGCATAGTGTACACAAAATATGAACGGGAGCTTACCTAAAGTGCCAATACAATACACTGTGAGAGTCTCTAGTGTTTAATCTCAGCCATTCCAAGATAAAATTCAAATAATACAAAACCAATGGCTCAGGCCTTAA
>JAIPMN010276342.1:0-21073 GCA_020650975.1 Apostichopus californicus
ATTATTATTATTATTACTTGGAATGACCTGTTATAATTTGTAGTGTCGGACATGTGGGTAATGTTAACACACATTGAAGGTTCACCTCTGCCCTGTGGGCAAGCAAATTCATAAATTTTCGGGTCGGCCAAGTGCAAAGGATGTGATGCTGATTTATACTTTTAGTTATTATCACTGATGTAATGCATAGTGGTAATTCAATATTACATATGTATGGGTGTAAAATTCTTCACCTCAGAGGGACATATTTTGTTGGGACATGAGTTCCCCTCCAAAGATCAACAAAAATTCTGCTATTGACAAAAGTGTGACACAGTAGCAGATGATTCAGATGGGGTGGGGGGGGGGTGGTTGGTGGAGAAAGGGTAGGCCCATATTAGCTACAAAATGGAAAAATATAAGAAATAAAAAGGTGAATAAGAAGCAAAGGAGATTTGACCATAGTTTTTACTTTTTAATTTCAAATTGATGATTCAGGGGCCAAGGCTGAGGTGCTTACCAAATACCCCGGCAACCAGTCCGGCACTAATAATTGGTACAATTTTTCCTACCATATTTTTGTCCAGAGTATAGCCTACTGCAGGAACAGTGTAATGAGCTTGACTGACCAGATCTGACTGAAATTTTCTTTCTATTGTGAAACCTTGCGATGAATCTATTGTGGGAGAGGCAACTGGCTTTAATGCCTCCCCTAATCCCCTTATTTATTTTGTGAACATTTTACAATAACGACGAGGCTGATATTAGAGTGTGATTGAAATTAACAACTTGACATACATTTTTTGTAGGCATATGTTGCAAACAATATCCATAAATCATATTTTTTTTGGGAGAAGTGATCTTATAATTTAGTGAACTTTTAAGAATGTATTTATATGGCAACACCAATGTGAGGCTTGTGAGCGAATTCATCACATCAGCAATACAATTTCTCCCTTTTATTATTTTAGACAATTTTATACAGTGGCCAATCACATCATTTTTCAAAAACATTTAATTTTATGAAGTATAATTTTAGAGTATTACTATACATAGGTTGACTCTGGAGTATTAATTAAAACAGTGTCACAGCAGAGACCTTAATGGTATACAAAAACAACCAATACTCATGGCTCGTACAGTAACTACTGTTCATGTCCTGTAACACATGTTAGGAATACAAAGTAGTAATTACTGATGCACGGTTGCGGGAGAGTAGTTGCTGTATCCAATCATTGAGTGTGAGTTTTTAATACGCGATTGAAAAATGAAGTCGTATCTAGTAAGTTTGTGCTACAAGTAGGTCTACGGATATACCCGAACATGGCCTTTCTCCGTTATCTTCATGACGAATTGGAGCCATTTAAAGAGAGGTGTGAACTGTAATGTTACAGTCGCCATCCCTAACGTTGTTAGTTGAGCAATGTGATAGTTTCTGCCCTATCGGCGTTCCACTCTTCCCTTTCTAAAAATAGATCCATTTTGTTGTTGCTATGTGGTTTTAACTGCTAACTCTTACGTTAGCGATAACATTCAGTTAATTAAGTAAATTTAGTGGTTCAGTCCCAAAGGAAGACATAAGGTATGATTGCGACAGGTGATTTATTGTAACTTGAAGATCACAAATGTTTTGTTTATCTACTTACTGTGGCTCCTTGTATTATTTCTTGGGCCTAAATTGTGCACTTGCTCTCCGTAGTATTCCATCCTAGTCATGTTAATATGTATAGTACAGTGTGTAAGGCGTATCTTTCTCTATGACTTCAGTGTGCTAATATTGAGGCCTAAGCCTATGATCTTGGAGGTAAATGCATATTGTTTACTGTGTGTGCTTACGCACTGTCGATTCATGTCCCGTAGCCTACGTATTATGTCATATAAGTTCCAAACTGTTCAAGTGTGAGTGAATCTTATTGGTTACACTTTAATCTTATTCGTTTGCATTGTACTTGAACTACTCACTAACTGCACATGCCCTTTGAGTTTGAGTGCATATACATGATTTATTGTGTTGCATGTATTGAGGATTTCAGGTTAAATCAGTATAGTAAGTTTACCAATTACACACATCACTTTCATTGTAAAGTTAAAGGTTATTACTTCTCCTTCTCAGTTTTGACGGTTTCATCAGAGACCAAATAACCACCCGTAACCGAAACTTGATGTTCAGTGTCATTTCTTGGCTGGAGCCCGCAACAGTCAAAACTTATCCAAGGTTTAAGATTGGCATCTGCTGTAGTTGTATCAGTAACATTCAATGTCTGAGCAAGTTAAAGACAAACTTGAGCCTGAGCGAGAGGCTCTGGGTCCTCAATTACAGTCACAGTTGAGTAAACTTGATAATCAGCCTAACCCTTACGATGATTCAGAAGCCAGCTTAGTACGCAGAGGAAGTAGAGATCGCACGCTAACAGAAAAGGCTCCACAGAATCTTGATGTAGAAATTCATCAACGTAATTATAGAGTAGAGGCCTCATATGAGAAGTGGCGTCAGCGCGCCTCAGAGACTCGGAAGGCTCTAAGAAATGTACAGCCCCTCGACCAACTGTTTGAGTTCCAATCCACCATAAAGAAGCTTCAAGACTCAGTGGTGACTTCCTGAAGAGCTCAGAAGGATTAATGTTCCACACAAGGTCACTGTGTGCAAGGTCGACAATTGTTGTGTCATTTCGAGGGAACTGACTGAAGTACTAACACAACGTAGGCTTGAATCTCCAGAAGAGATCGATATACACCAAGAAAGAGAACAATTACGAAGATTGAAATATGCTCATCCATCCGTATTTGGCGAGTCTATCACTGACCAATCTGTGCAGTCCCGAATGAGTGTAGTATCCACCATTTCATCAATGAAGGCGAAGGCAGATGCAGAGAAAGCTGCGAAACTAGCTGCTGCAAAGGCCGTAAGGGAGGAGCAACATTAGAATTCAAACTTCTTCAAATGCAAATGAAATTGGAAGAAGAGAAAATGAAGTTGGAAGATATGAAAGCAGATGCAGCTGTGAGAATTGCTGAAGCTTAGTGTGAAGTTTTGTCAGAAGCTGCTGAGGACCCAGAAGACATATGCCTTGATAAACTTGTGCGTCTGAATCCCTTGGCTGCTAGCTTTAACCCAGTTCCTCAATACGATGATGAACCCTATCATTAGATATCAGTCAATGAGTCAATGAATAATCCAGTTAGTAAATTACAAGGGAAGGGAGGAGAAGAGGAATTTTTCACGTGCTTTAGTCACAGATGCTGGAAAGTCTCCAAACAGATGGTCTCAACGTCCCAATGATGATCCAAAGGCAACGGAGAGCACTACCTATCATCCTGCACAGTGTTTGCTGAGAAGAGTATAGATGAGATAAACGCATTTATCCAAGAGCACAAAATATGCTATGGCTGTCTACGTACCGGCCACTTTGCCAAGCAGTGTAAATCCCGTCATTCTTGCCAGAAATGCAAGGGACGTCATTCTACCGTCTAGCATGACAATGATAAGGTCCAAAAATCATTCGCACAGGAATTAAAGAGAGAACCCAAGGAAGCGGATACTGCTGTTGCCTTTACCACACACCATGGTCATTCAAGCACAACAAATGTGTTACCGGTGTGGGTGTCTAGCATTAGTAGTCCTCAAGCAGAGAAGCTGGTTTATGCGCTCCTGGACACACAAAGTGACAGTACCTTTTTAGATGGAAGGATTTGTGAAGAGTTGTTAGTACCTACAGATCCAGTGAAACTGGACTTAACCACGACGAGAGGCAAGGACTCCACAGTTATAAGCAAAGGAGCCAAGGGTCTCAGAGTTCGTGGATATACATCTAGCAAATGCATACATCTACCAGTTACCTATACAACAGTCTTTATTCCTTTAGACAAGAATCACATTCCCATTTGTGAGACAGCCAAAAATTGGAATTATCTCGTATCCATTGCTTCAGAAATGCCATCATAAAATGGACTGTGAAGTAGGACTGTTAATAGGCTACAACTGTTCTGCTGCCCTTGCTCTACGCCAAGTAATCACCGGTGAGAATGATCAACCATATGCTGTCAGGACCGACTTAGGGTGGAGTGTAGCAGGAAGTCTTGCACCAGTTGATTCAACAGAGGTAACAGGGTTTTGCCATCGCATCAGTCTGAATGAAGCTCCACCAGTCACTCCTCGGGATATTCTAAATATGTTTGAATCAGACTTCAATCTTTCGAAGCACGAAAGTAACAGCATTTCTCAGGATGATATACGGTTTTTGAAAATTCTAGAGAGCAGTGTTGCAGTAATTGGAAAGGTCACATTGAGTTGCCTCTCCCTTTCAAGTCACGGCCATACCTGCCAAACAACTACAAGTTAGCTGCTATCAGACTGTCTCACCTCAAAAGGCGTCTTGATGGTGATCCCAACTACAAGGAACACTATGTAAAGTTTGTTGAAGGAATGCTGGAGGATGGTGACGCTGTACAGGTTGTTGAAAGAGGGAAACCTGGTGAAGTCTACTACATTCCTCATCATGGTGTATACCACCCAAAGAAGCCTAATAAGTTAAGAGTTGTGTTCGATTGTTCAGCAAAATATCAAGGATCTTCACTAAATGACCATCTGTTGTGTGGTCCTGATCTCACCATCAATCTGTGCGGAGTGTTATGTAGGTTTCGCAGGTCTCATCAAAGAGGCTTGTGAACTGTGCTCTAGGGGAAATCTGCGACTCCACAAATTTGTTTCAAACGACCGCTCTGTCATCAAGAAGTACCAATCAGTGAACGTGCGACAGACGTTTAGGACATAGACCTAAGCAGAGAAAAGCTTCCTGTTGAGAGAACCCTTGGCATACACTGGAACATAGAAGATGACTCAGTCACATTCCAGATTGGTCTGAAAGAGCGTTCTTAGACCCGTCGTGGAATCTTGTCAGTAGTTGCGAGCATTTGATCCTCTGGGATTCATTTTGCCTTTTGTGCTGGAAGGGAAGGTCCTTCTGCAAAAGATGTGTAAACAGGGCACTTCATGGGATGAGCCAGTCTCCGATGAATTGCGTCCATGGTGGTATCCTGTCACCAGTGATATCCTTAACTTAGAGAACACCAACATTCCTAGATGCTACAAACCCCTTGACTTTGGGCCTGCCACCCGAATGGAGCTGCACCATTTCTCAGATGCGAGCACTGATGGATACGGAATGTGCTCTTACCTGAGATTCATCCGAGAAGATCATGTCTACTGTTCTCTGGTGATTAGAAAGGCAAGAGTTTTTCCGACTAAGGTTGTAACAGTTCCTCGTTTGGAACTTACAGCTGCCGTAGTTGCTGTAAAGATCAGCATCAAGTTGAAGCAAGAATTACATATGCATATCGACGGTGAAAGTTTCTGGTGTGACTACCAAGTTGTATTAGCCTACATCAATAATGATGCGAAGAGGTTCCATGTTTTTGTGTCAAACAGAGTACAGTTTATCAAGGAGCATACGGAACTTAACCAGTGGCGGTACATCTCTACAAGAGAAAACCCTGCAGACCACGCTCCACGTGGTCTCTGTGTCTCAGAACTGCTCTCATCGAACTGGTTCACTGGTCCAGGGTTTCTTTGGAGGGCTGTCACAGATTGCTCTATAGAACCGATGCTTATCATGGGAGATCCAGAAGTAAGAGCCCAATCTCTGAGTGTTCAAGCGACGAGAGCCTGTGATATATTGGAGAGACTATCTAAGTACTCCGACTGGAGCCGACTTACTAGGATTGTTTCCAGGATTCGACGACTTGCTAGTAGAGAGACTGGCAGTGTGTCCCTGACAGTTATAATTCAATAACTTATAAATTATTCAAGCTTGCGTCTCTGTGGTTAAGCTTGTCCAGAAAGAACCCTTCAAGGACGAATTACAAGCACTGAAGATGCAACGGGATGTTTCATCGAATAGCAAACTCTTCACCCTCAACCCTTTTATTCAAGATGGCATGATCAGAGTCGGAGGACGTTTGAGAAAGTCCGTGCTCTCACTTAATGAGAAACATCCTGTAGTACTGCCTAAAAATGGACACATGACTGAATTGATCATTGCCCACTGCCACAGTTTGGCCAAACACAAAGGTAGAGGTCAGACAATTAACGAAATCAGAAGGCAAGGGTATTGGATCCTAGGGTGAAGTAAGGCAGTAGCTACCTTCACCAGAAAGTGTGTTCTTTGCAGAAAGCTTCGAAGACCTGCAGGAGAGCAGAAGATGGCAGATTTGCCAGATGATCGTGTTGAGCCATCCACTCCCTTTAGCTTCTGTGGTATGGACTGCTTTGGTCCTTCATCACAAAGCAGAACCGCAAGAATTCAAGCGCTATGTGTTGATATTTACCTGCCTCTGCTCCAGAGCTGTTCACATTGAAATGGTGGAAGATCTGACTACTGACGCATTTATTAATGAACTACGTTGCTTTATCGCCATAAGGGGTGCAGTAACACATATAAGGTGCGATCATGGAAGCAACTTTATTGGAGAAGAGAGTGAGTTGAGAGCTGCCTTGAAAGAGTTAGATGTTAACCAAATGACAGCCTATCTGACTGAGCAGTGTAATTTTGTATTCAATGCTCCTATTCTTGTCATGCTGGCGGTGTATGGGAGCGCCAGATCAGATCAGTCAGGAACGTATTCAACGCTACCATGCCTTGTACCCTGGACGCTTAGATGATGCTTCTTTGAAATGTTTTTGGTAGGAAGCAATGGCAATCATTAATGGCCGACCATTAACACCATCAAACATGACAGATCCCTCTGCTGAACCGCCTCTGACACCAAATCATCTGATTACCATGAAGCTCACCATTGCCCTGCCACACCCAGGAAAATTTGTGAAGGAAGACCTGTATGCTAGAAGAAGATTGCGTAGAGTTCAGTTTCTTTCAGAACAGTTTTGGTCTCGATGGAAGACCGAATACCTTCAAACCTTGCAAGAGAGAGGAAAATGGAGTCTTCCGAGAAGAAACCTGAGAGTTGGTGATGTTGTCGTCCTTGTCAAGGATCATGACACTCCACGAATGAAGTGGCCCTTTGGCGTTATAGCATCAACAACTGCCAGTGAGGATGGTCTAGTGAGGAGAGCTTGGGTTAAGGTTGGTTCTAGAGATTTAAACTCAAAGGGACAACCCAGGAAGAAATTGTCCATATTGGAACGTCCCATTCAAAAACTTGTTCTCCTTGTAGAACATGAGAGAGATCTCTCTCTGGCTCAAGAGACCTAACGTATTCAGGTTTGATGTTGTCATTGACATATTTTGTACTTAAAAGGTGTTCTCATAGTAGAGTTAGTAAGATTTATTATTTCTAGTTTTCGACTTACTTCTGTAGGAGTTCTGCATTTGCATACCAGTTCTTGTTATTTGTTTAAGTCACCATTAATCATGTTGGGACATATACTGTAAAGTCGTAATATTATATTTAACCCGGCGACTGAGTTTAAATTCCTTATTCTCAATGTTGTAGGTCAACTTGTTACTGCCAATGTAAGGGTGATTGTTTTAATAAGTAATTTGGTGGGAGTGTTACAGTCGCCATCCCTAACGTTGTTAGTTGAGCAATGTGCTAGTTTCTGCCCTATCGGCGTTCCACTCTTACCTTTCTAAAAATAGATCCATTTTGTTGTTGCTATGTGGTTTTACAACATTGCTGCTACTTCTAACTCTTACGCTAGCGATATCATTCAGTTAAATAAGTAAATTTAGTGGGTTCAGTCCCCAAAGGAAGACATAAGGTATGATTGCGACATACATTTATTTACTGTAACTTGAAGATCACAAATGTTTTGTTTATCTACTTACTGTGGCTCCTTGTATTATTTCTTGGGCCTAAATTGTGCACTTGCTCTCGTAGTATTCCATCCTAGTCATGTTAATATGTATAGTACAGTGTGTAAGGCGTATCTCTTTCTATGACTTCAGTGTGCTAATATTGAGGCCTAAGCCTATTATCTTGAAGGTAAATGCATATTGTTTACTGTGTGTGCTTACGCACTGTCGATTCATGTCCCGCAGCCTACGTATTACGTTCCAAACTGTTCAAGTGTGAGTGAATCTTATTGGTTACACCTTAATCTTATTCGTTTGCATTGTACTTGAACTACTCACTTTGAGTTTGAGTGCATATACATGATTTATTGTGCTGCATGTATTGAGGATTTCAGGTTAAATCAGTATAGTAAGTTTACCAATTACACACATCACTTTCATTGTAAAGTTAAAGGTTGTTACTTCTCCTTCTCAGTTTTGACGGTTTCATTACAGACCAAATAACAACCCGTAACTGAAACTTGATGTTCAGTGTCATTTCTTGGCTGGAGCCCACTACAGTAATCAAGAGGTACTGTACCTAGTTACTGTAGTAGCTATGAGTATCGGCTGACAATAATTGCTAAATAATATTATACTGGTTGCAATAATTTTGCTAGTTTTACATGCTAATTTTTATTTGGGATTAGGGTTGCAAGAGCCCCTTCATAACATTCATTTAGAACTCGAGAACCAAGCAGATCATATGTCAAGATGTTTGCTTCCTACATTAAACAAACGTACATTTCCGGTCATTAATAATGGACCTGAAGCTTTGTATCTGGCAATGGTCCAAAGATATGACCTACTGATACTGGGACACAGGTCATGTATTAGTACCTACATGTACACTGCATATTGGTCCTTTATTTAATGGAAAGCCGTCAGAACTGGACGTTACAATCGTGTAGTCATCCCAAACTGTGCAGTTTGGTGCATAAGGAACACTTTTCCATCAGAGGATTGTCACTACACAGGATTTAAAGTTGGCATATTATAGAAAATCATATTCAAATTAAGAAACATTTATGCTTTTTAATGCATATCATGGATTGTAAGATAACTTTCTTTGAGGGTACGGAAAGGACCAGGTATTGTTTAAGGAAAAGACAATACATGCTAGACATGTTTACTTTGACATATGTAGGCCTTTATATATTGACCTATAGAGGCTACACTTCTCAATGTCATATGCATGAACAACTTTGAAAAATATAGGATAGGTAGTTGTGGAAAATGGGGTAGTTTTTCTTCCAAAGCAACTATCCATACCTCGCCGGTATGTCCACAAAAAAATGCCTCACGTGTCTCACTTTCACTAGAAATGTACTATACGCACAATTTCAGAAGTTCTTATACCAATTTGGTGACTAAAGTTGGTGGGATTAAATTTTATGGGCATAAATTTAATAACGATGTTTGATGTTTGCTTGCAATATTTTATCTCCTGTGAATTAAAGAGCTTACATCCACAACATTAGGTCTAATGCAAGCTGTGATAACGAATGGGATCAAATAATAGCAAATTATAGTACCGTTTTGACTGTGTTTTTTGTCAAACATTCTACCATATTTTAACTGCCAATAATAATTTTACTTCTACTGTTTAATGTTTGATTAGTCATATCACATATTTGTGGAAATGAGCTTAAGAATCTGCAACCATGGATTATCTGTAAACCCACTCTTACATTGGCTCTGTAAGTCTTCCATTGTTGGTTTATGGACGGTGGACACTCTTGGTTTAATTTTTTGGGTTCATCGAGTTGGGTTTTTCCAGCCTGTTTGAATGAACATAGCTTAACTACCAGAACTTTCACGATGTTCTCCCGAAATGCAGAATATATCCATAGGTTTTGGGCTCTTTCACAGGTACCGGATG
The DNA here is from genome assembly GCA_020650975.1 of Apostichopus californicus. Lineage (NCBI taxonomy): Eukaryota > Metazoa > Echinodermata > Holothuroidea > Aspidochirotida > Stichopodidae > Apostichopus > Apostichopus californicus. Next base: position 9,652 of record JAIPMN010276342.1, read on the forward strand.
CCATTGTTTGGTGGCTGTGGAGTACTTCACCTTGACCCTGAAAAGAAATCATAACAGGTGGTGGTGATTTGCATATTCCATTATACTGCTAACTAGAGACTACTGTAACTCTAGGGTAGTTTATATGTAGGATGGCTTTCTGTCAATGTTTTCAACGCAGATGTTGTAGAAGGTGAAGTGGAGATGAAGGGCAAAAGCTGGATTTGAATACACTATATATTACTTGCAAAAATTACAACAATGATAGTAGGGTATTCCATGCAAATAGACCAAATCTAATCCTCCTTCACCTCTTGTTGTAACAGTGCATGCCTTGGTAAACAGTAAACACTGAATAGTACAGAACTTAGTGGATTCAAATTGGCCAAGTATAATTTGTTTTATTGGAAAGTATGCATAGCAATGATAGATTTTATGAGAAGTTTGCATCTCTGAAGCATAAATCTACTGAAAACAAAAAATAAATGCTGACGAACACATGGCACAAACAATGTTGCATGCCATAGGCTATATAGTGCAGACTAATTAAATTACCAAAACAGAATGTGACTTTCTATGTTGGGTTTCACTGACCTTAGAATGAACCTTAGCCTAGCTATATACCAAGTGAAGCAAAATAACTAGATCTATAAAGGAAACTTGGAAAGTGAATGTGGTTTTTGTTTTTGCAATCTTCACCATTGTGAACACTTTTTAAGTTTTCTAAGCTACACGTATAGGCAGAATCATATGCCGGGAGTTAACCACCAACATGTCTATTCTTTGGAACATTGTTTTGTTGGGATGTCTTTTTGCTGATTTTAGAGTCTTAGTCGCCTGGGGAGAATGCGGAGACAAGAAAACTCCATCTATTTTCCATTAGTTTTGTCAATTATATATCAATCATAATTTCTGAATTTTCAGTGGGCCATGAGTAAATTATACATCAATCAGAAGGAAACAAAAAGAAGTCGGGTTAGTAATACTAGTTAGGCCTGTCCTTAGTATCCTACAGACTACTAGTCTATGTTTCCTAACTACATGCACCCAAATGTTTGCTCATAGCTAGGAAGGCATATACACTTTAACCACATCATCCACATGTACCTGCATCGTTTTCCGTCAAAATGATGACTCCTGATGTAAATATTAGTTTGAAACACTTGAAAATTATCCACTTTCTTTATGCTTCTATAAAGCATGTGGGCCAGGCATTACCTTTTTTTTCAAAGTAAGCCAAAACCAATAGAAAATAAAGATTTTTACTTAGTACTTTGATCTGCAACATGCTGTCTGTCATAGATCTGTGATATTGGGAAGGCCTATCAAATGTTCGTATAATGAGTAGGCCGACATCCATTTATTTATCTTCTTGTGGATTTTTGGAGAACGCAGATTACCATGAACGAAATCAGGTCTCTTTGCCATTTGTAGAAATATAAGGCAGTAACAGTGATGTTAACTGCACTAATAAACACTAATAAATACAGGTAATATTTTGTAAGAAACGTTGGCAGGTAAGAAGTTATAGACACGAAAGTCATTTGAAAGCTTTAGTTAAAAGATTCGCGCAGTAACAGTTAATGATTCCCTAGCTGCCCAAAATTAGGTTAAGAAGTAGCCTAGTAGTACTATATTCCTATCCAACTCCGAGTCTTTGTTGAATCAGGGAATTGTTATGGAGTTGTTATGGAATGGAGTTGTGTTTTCCAAATCCCTTTGCACTCATGAAGTTGCCGACAAGGTCATACATAAAAAAAAAAAACCGTCACTGAAGCACAGCAGGTGTACTCGCCTGTAGGCGTAGTTTAAGTAAATAATTCGGCAAGGCCACTTCGGGTTACCAGGGAGTTGTAAACAAAAGCCTCATATACACACGCGTACAGACCAGAGAGTTGTTATGGAAACTCCCTGTACAGACACAGTACTATATATCTTTACAGACCAAAATGGACGCAAATGAAACATTAGAATCATTCATTAGACTTAACTGAATTCTTCGATTGGGAAGAATTTGAGAAGTTGTCTGAGAGCACGGATGACACCAATAGCGATGCAGCATTTTCTGTTTGCAAGTGTAAACTTCCGTAAACTGAAAATTTATTTCGGTGCAACCGTGAAACTTGCCAAACTACATGGTTTCACACAACATGTATCCTGAAGGCTAGGCTGGTGGACTGCGCACAGAAAACGCTGGAGGAGTGGATTTGTTCCTCTTGCAAAGGTACGAGTAGAAACTAGGCATTGACAAAGTATTTTTAATGCGATTGATAAGATCCTGCATGAATCATTCGCCTTTGATTGGCATAGGTTTAGCCTAGGCACAAGTGTCTCTTTCTGCCTTATATGTCCTTACCTCATTCATTGTTACTAGGCCTACACCACAGTATGTTGTTCGGCGTAGGCTAATGTTACTTGTTAGTCAGTCCCGCTGTTCCTTTATTTACCGAAATCCGAAGCTAGGCTATGCTTTGGTATGGACTAGCCTACTCGTCTTTATGTGCGTGCGTGGGTATTTTATTCACTGAGGCCTAGACCCTGTTAGTTAATTTGGGATTGGAAATATGGTTTCCTTATTGGGTAGGCCTACCGTTGGGCCATCGAAAAAATCTGTGGAAAATATAGGTTACCAGTTCATTGTGTAGTATGGTGGGCTTGTATTGTAACTCTACTTTGCTGCAAATAGTTTAGGTTGCCCGTCTATCCCTGCTACGTAAAAATTTAGTAATATTTGAAGGTGCACTGCAACAATTATGAAACATTTACTATATATGACAAAAGATAAGCCCCTAGGCCTAATTGAAGTTGTTAATATGACAGTGTAGCCTAGGGACCAATCCAAGTTCCACACAGTTTCAGGATCTCCTAGAGCTAAGGCAATAATGATGTTAGTCTCACTGTCAAAAAATAACCGATAGTATCTTTACCTTAGTATTACAATTGTGCATGAAACGATCCAAAATAACGCAATACTTATATCACTTCCAAGTAATGAAACATTTTTTTTTTAAGTTGTTACTTTATCTATAAATCTGCTCCACGTCATGGTTAATGACAGTTAAGCCTAAGTTTGGTATTGGTATTTATTGAATTCCACAAAAGTTTTTCTTAGCCAACATTCTGTAAATATGAGGTACAGTTCTCCTAGTTTTAAATCAATGAGTAATTTTCAGAAATGTTACATTCAGTTGGAAAATGGACTTTTTAAAAATATATCTTTCATTTCATTTTCTTGTAGAAACCTATTCTCAAACATCAGATAGGACTGGAATGGAGAGTGGAACCCTCACTAGAAGCCACATCTGGCACTACCACCAACTTAAGTAAGTTTAAATTTCTTTGTGGAACTTTCCAAACTTTAATTATTGGGGAGTTCAGGAGCAAGAAGTAACTTTCAAGAATGATTTGAAGGAATGTTGACATTCTTTTTGGATGTGTATGGAAAGGTAACAAGGTAGCATTTCGTCACTCACCTTGTAACAAAAAGATCTGGGGGCGGAATATAACTTTCTTTGAAGAATATTTGTTTTATTATTTACATCATTTTTATTACGATACGTTTAGAAATTATTCGAAGCAATATCCATAGGTCACAATGTCCAGCACAGAATATATAGTGATGTAATTTATTTGATTCTACTATGAAATAAGAAGCTCAATTTTAAGTGAATTATTGTTCACTACAATTGTTGCTGTCGTGAGGCATATGTCTTGATTATTATGGATTATTATTGATTATAACAAATTTCTGTAAAGTCACAAATTGCACAAGGTTGTGGAATCATAGGGAGGGTACCTCATAGCACCTCCTATACTATTTATATAGTTATATTGATTACATGTATTATTGTTCTCTACAACTTTGTGATCGGGAAGCATATGATTTGATTATAGAAACATCAACACATTTCAGAAATTGCACTGAATACTGGGGTGTGGAATCATGGAAGGGGTTGTTCCTTATATCACCCCACCCATAGGATAAAGTTCTGCTTAGACCCAAAGACTAGGAAATGCATACTCGTGAATACGAATTCTCTTTCAAAGTTGAAAAATGCTGCAGAATCTTCTTTTTTCTTTAGGATGGAAAAAAATTCTCACAAGTTACAAGTCAATTAATTTATGCCTGTACTGGTGTCTCTGTAATATTGTGAAAAATGGCCTGTTCCTTGAAAACTGTCATAACTCGTTCATTTACAGGAATGCAGTATCACGCAAAAAGCTTTAGGAAGGCTGATGCTTCAGTGCTTGCAATAGATTTTTTTGAAACTGCCATCAACAACATATTTGAAGACGACCTATTCAAACTGAAGACCCCACTCACATCAAGTGCCATACATTTATCAAGAAGAGTGGAGCTTCATATCAAAGATGCAAAATTGTGCAAGTTTGCTGCAGAAACTGTAGAACAACTGTGGTCGATAAATAAGAAAATAAGAGGGACCACATTTTCTGATAAAGTGAAGGGTGAGATGTGCCATGAATTCCACAAGTATAGATCAATGGATAAACATTAAAGATGGCAGAAACTCCTAAATGAGATCAATATTCAAAGGGAAGCAGAAGAAGAAATATTTCTTTAACAGCCTGCCCTGGAAAAGATGTTTTCCTTCCTAATTTAGCAACCTTGCTGGAAAGTGACATGCCAGCAACAACCTTAGATGTGACCCCTGAAGCAATGACTCAGACAGAGGACCAGGCATTGCGGTACTGTGCTGGTTTTGTACCATATAAATTAATAACAAAATACAATAAAATGCAAAGCAATGAAGTTGCTGCTCAATATGTCAAAATTTTATCTAAGTGGTGTCAGGATGAAAGCCCAGCTGCAGACTCATTTCTGGCTTATTCAAATGAGTGGATTCAAATACAGAATAGAGGTGGCTTATTTCGAGTTAATGATAGTGTATTTATTTTTTTCAAATGTATGGAAGAAATTGTCAAGTTGTTGTAAGGACAACCGTACAAACTAAAAATATTGTTTGCTTACAAGATGTAAACCTGCAAAGTTTATAAATGAAAAAAATGGAAGGTAATCGGCAACTGTTGTCTATGTGGAATACTGTTTGTGCCTTTCTTTCTCAGGAAGCTAGTTCTATACTTCGTTCTGAAGTTATGAAATGTTTCATTAAAATGAGATGTGAATCCTTTATGAAAGTATATGTAAATATTTATTAGCAACAACAGACAAAATATCAAAAAAAATTGTCAAAGGACTTTAACAGTTTAGGGAAGTAGAGAAACCATTGATTTAATTGAAATGAGTAGTCCTAGAGCATGAAGGGAGAGAGGATGGGTTCATGAGGCTAACATTTAAGTTTTGTTCCAATTACAGTTAATTTGTCATGTTGAAACTTACACTACAAAGTTTTGTGAAACCACTACTGATAATTTCACACTCAATTTTGAAGGTTTACCCTTTTGAGTATGTGGTTTTTAATGTCAAGGTCTGATGAAAAGGGACAAGGGGGGGGGGGGGGCAGGCTCTTAGGTTAACAAGCCTAGGGACAGTGATAACTAACCCATAGTTTATCTCATTCCATATCATGTTTATTCATTCCTTTAATTTCTTCTTATTTCCATTTTGATAATTTTGTGTACAAGTTTTATGTTAACAATGAAGACTTGACAACAGTCATCGCAAAATCACATTCTGGTTTTGTGTACTTTCTTTTCATTTAACCACTTAATGCTCTAGTACAAAGCCAGCATGAACTTGAAGCATGCATTGGTATCACTGTATGATGTGTTCACAAAAATTTTCACACAGAATGCACAAAATGCAATAAAGATAGCGTAATGAATACTACGTTTTCAAGAATATAAATGCAGTATTCTGATCATACACAGGGTGTACTCATACCCACAGATCAATATTGTGTAAGAGGTGCACTTTCCAAATTTTGTCATTTCTACATTTATTTGGATTGTTGAAGGATGAAATGCTGCTACTTACAAAGAAAGGTATCATTTGCATCAGTACGATTTTTAATCTGTGATGACTAAAATCATTTTGGATTGGACATAGTGAAAATAAATCAGCGAAATTGTGACAATTCATTATCCTGAGAAAATAAATTGTCATTCAGAAGCATTAGCAAATAATCATGAAATATGATCAAATTCGTGGCTCACTTGCACGACTTATGGACCAAAATATATTAGCAACTGTCTGAATGCCTAAGCTAAAGTATTCAGAATACAGTAGGCTATTTATTTGGCTATTGTTATATAGGTGTACACTTCAGTCTTAACTAGGGGGCCAAGCAGTAACCCATTCTCTCGATTGTGACTTTCCGTGAATAATTTCCGGTAAAAAGTACTAAATTTCCCAAACATACGAATGAAATGTTGTAACAACTTAAAAATTTAGAACTGACGTTAGTCCTAGCCCTACCACAGTGCCACTACCACATAGTACCACAGTGTATCATTGCATCGTGAAACCGATTCCTACACAAAATAAGCTATACTGGTTTCGCCGTTATTGCCAACAAATGGCGCCAAAATTTTACCGATCGTGAGATTACCATAGTAACGGCCCACGAAATAATCAATTTTGACATCAGACTAGTGTCCAGTTTTTCTCCTAATTGGCAGTAAGTGCCATGACTTTACGATCCATTTTTGGGCAGCTAAGAGATGTACACGACAACACAATAACAAATCGCCGAAACGATGCGCAAATTTACTAAAAAGTCACTTCTTTCTAGCCTAAAATTCCCAATATTACGTACAATATACGACGAAAACATGGAGATTAATTTGGCATAACTTCTCGGAAAAAAATCCGCCGAATTTCGGGTTTTCACGAAGAAAAAGTTAACTGATTCTTCTTCAACTGCACATAACTTTCGGCCATGACACTATACAAAGAATAACTACTGCGCATGCGGTAAGTATCAGGGAAAGCCCCATGAAGTAATCGGCTAGATACGGTCAAATAATAGAGGGCGTTTTGAACAAGTCGCCTGAGTCGGAAACTTCGTATGGTTCAAAGGAAATCTGATCGCTCCCTGACCTTCGTGTTTAGTCATAGGGTTTACATAGGCTGCGTGGTATATCCTGAGGTGGTTTTATGGACATGGTGATAAAATCATTGAAGACAGAACTCCATTCCATAACAATTCCATAACAACTCTCTGGTTGAATACCCGAGCCGACCGTGTATGGTAGGCCATATGGGAAATAATTGCTGATTTAATGTCCGTACGAATTAAAATTATTACCGGTATTAATTCTATTTAATACCGGCATTAATTCTCAGCCAATCACCATGCAGCTTCATATGCCGGTATTAAATAGAATTAATATGGCCATTAAATATAATTAATATGGGCATTAAATAGAATTAATACGGGTATTAAATAGAATTAATACGGGTATTAAATAGAATTAATACGGGTATTAAATAGACCAATCACATCAGCGCATTTTTCTACCACGTAAATATAATTAATACGGGCATTAAATAGAATTAATACGCGCATTAAATAGAATTAATACGGTTATTAAATAGACCAATCACATCAGCGAATTTTGTTACCATGCACAGTCTGAGCTAGTGTTAATCCCCCAGCGTGAAAGCAGTGTAGTTGTAGCTAGCAAGCAAGGTACAACATACAACGCAATGGCACGCATGACAGACAAAGAACAATTTTTGCATGATTTTCGTCGAGAAGCGAACGATACTTGTAGGTTATTGACAAATGTTGACCCTCAATCCTAGTCCGATGTTTTATCAGTTCGCAATGCTTTGAACCGTCTTGTTATTCTTCGAAGAACGTAAGTTGTAGGTTGGCGCGGCGATCAGATCAGATGAACAAGTGAGAATCCTGCTGTGATTGGTCTATTTAATGCCCGTATTAATTCTATTTAATACCCGTATTAATTCTATTTAATGCGCGTATTAATTCTATTTATGCCCGTATTAATTATATTTAATGCCCGTATTAATTATATTTAATGCCCGTATTAATTATATTTAATACCCGTGTTAATTATATTTAATGCCCGTATTAATTATATGTAATGCCCGTATTAATTATATTTAATGTCCGTATTAATTATATTTAATACCCGTATTAATTATATTTAATACCGGCATATGAAGCTGCATGGTGATTGGCTGAGAATTAATGCCGGTATTAAATAGAATTAATACCGGTAATAATTTTAATTCGTACGGACATTAAATCAGCAATTATTTCCCGTATGGCCTACCATAACCGTGGTGGCTGCAATTCATGATCGTCTAGACTATACAACTAGACTAGGCCCATATCAGAATATCAGGCCAAGCCTTTGGCTATAGTCACGGTATTACAGATACTTTTACCATATGTCCTGACACTAACTAAGATTACCTGAATGTAACTTGTAAGGCCTAACTAACGTTACAGGCCTAGCCCACAGTGCTTGTGGCTAGGTCATCAACAGCCTTACCGTAGTTGAATTGGTAATGAAAGTTATTTTACTTACCTATGCCTAAGCTACTTCGACTGCGGGATTGCAACCACCGACCTCCTTCAGCGCTTTCCAGTTTTCGAAAGAATCTACCCGAGAGATTTGCCGTCTTGTTTCAATTCCTTCTCCTACGTTGCTTTGTAGAGCTAGAAACAATTTCGATGTGTATTTCGAGTAGATTGTGTCCCGGCCCTATATGCACCTAGACCAAGATATTTGTGTATAAGTATAATAATGAAGTGAATTACGGTCGTGTATGTACGAGCAGGGAGTTATTACATAACAACTCCCTGGTACGGTACGAGCGATACGAATCGGCAAGCTAGCTAGCGCTGTCTGAACAGTGTACTCGGCTACATACAGTACTGTAGATCAGTGTATATATATATTGTACATACTGCGTGTATACTACTGTATCATGTAGATCAGTATCTGTATACATTGTTTTCACTACTGGGAGTCGAGTTTCAGTGTGTTGCCATAGGGATGATTTACACACGGCATTTAGGTAGGCTACACTCTAAATTCACAATGGTCAAATAGTTGACCATAGTTCATAGTCACTATGATTTGGACCACAGTGTGGTCAATATGTGGGGATTTGACTGAAGATATGGTCATTTGAAAACTTCCCATAATGCAATAGGCTATATCACATTTACCGGTACCGACGGATCGCACGACTACGAGCGCTCAAAGTTTGGGCTCCAAGAATAATAACTTTACTATATGATCTTTTAACTTCAAGCCTAATTATCTCGTATTTGTGTAAGTAATAAATGGAAACGTTTGTCAAAAAGAAACTCGGAGATTGGGGTTTGGATGTACTTCACAAAACGTTCGAAGGTAATTTTTTTCTGTTCGAATTACGAGTATAAGTTAAGGCTAGGTCTAAGTTTACGTTTGACGCTATGTTACTGTGTTAGGCTATCTTCCATTCTCCCCTCAGATCGAAGGTAATTTTCGTCCTTTTTATTAAAATAAAGCCTTATTCTGTCAATTTTTCTTCAGAATTTTCTTTTATTTCGTTGAAATAGATAAAATAATGAGTCAATGTAAGCATGATAACAGAATAAGTGGTATTCCGAAACTCATTGTTTTACCCTAGGACCTACACCGTTAGCACTAGGGCCCTAGGCTTAAGGAATGTTGTTGGTCACTTTGAATTAGCCTAAAGGCTTAGGCTTAAAAAAAAACTGTTCGCCCACTCCCTTGTTTGAGGAGTTGGGACAATCAACAGGTTTTTCGTTAGGCTAGGCTAGTCAATGAGCACACACAGTCGATGCTCGGCCTAATTGAGAAAATTATTCAGTTTGACGCAACACTTTGCTGCGTCATTCGACAAACTTTTTTAGTGTTCAAAATAGTCTCCCATCAAGTTTGAGATCATCAGTGTTTTTTTTTTCAATCATAACAAGATTTATATCAAAGGGTGGCCGAAAAATCAATTTGAAGGAAGATTTCAGCTCTTCTTGTCAACAAACCCTGCGAAGGGCTACAGTGTAATGTTATTGAATATGCATTCATATGTACGTGTGCAAACGATGCACTACATTGTATAATCTGCACCTGTATGTTAATGAGATAGGTATTTGCATATTGGTATATAAGTCAAAGCATGCCGTCTGCTCGTCCTTGTTCACCCTGTCTCTCCATCTGTCAATACGTAACCTTGGACATGTCGTCCTATATCTGTCCTGTACAGCATGATGTAACGCAATAAATTATACATTTTATTTGTTAATACTCAACGTCGACTGTGTTCTACTTGATTGCTTAAAAGAACTCATATATCTAAACAAGGAAACATGACATGGTGGCAGCGAATGGAAAGCAGTCCATAGAAATAGACAGTCGCTAAGAGCATGAAAGTCTTCGAAGCACGTTTGAGCATGGAGGTAAAAACCATGGATGGAGTAAGCTACAATATACAGTGAGTCCGCCGCTGGGAAGACAGGGTGCAAGCCACGAGGCGAACGTGGAACAAAAAACGCCATTTCAGTTACATTCAGTTCGACCAGACTTTTACTTATTTCATCAGTGGAAGTTTGCCATATACTTACTACGTTAAACAACAGTACTGGCATAACATTAGTCTAGAAGTCAGTTCAACCGGACTTATATTTATTTCATCAGCGGAAGTTCGCCATATACTTATTACGTTAAACAACAGTACTGGCATACCGTTAGAGTCTAGAAGTCATGGTATTTATTCCAATTAGTACTTGTATTGTGCTGAGAGTTTAACATCAGCCTAAGGAACAATCAACATTCCAGACCATTGCTTTTGATTTCTATGCGATGCAGGAGCACGTCCACGCATTATTACTAAATAAGATGTACGAACAGGCAACGATGTATCGTCTGTGAGGAGAGCGCAGCATATTCCTATAGCGGAATTGGCTACTACAGTTCTGGGCCCGTCATTGGAAGGTCTTCCAGTTTCCATACGTTGAAAGCGTAGTGATATCCGTCGTATGCAGTGTGCTGTACAAGGTGCAAAACTTGTTTCTGGTCCAGTCTACTTGCTGTCGGAGTACAACCTCAACGTTAATGGGTGCAGAGGGTGACCTGAACTGACGGAGTTCCAAACAGATACTTTCCATGAACTAAGACGAATTTTTATGACTATCGTAAAATTGTTTCATGTACTATATTGTTGCATACCTGGTAAACAAACCTGGTGAGTGTTACGTAACATTAAGCTAAGCTCGTACAAAGTAGCCTAAGCTTGTAAGTTGTAGTAATGTATATATGGTATAGTGCTACCGCTAGTGTACTAGTGATAACATTCATACATGGGCCTATAAAAGCATAGGTATAATCAAACCTGGGAATTTGTGAAATTCTAATCTAGTAGTATTCAAATACGTTGTTACCAAAATGGGGGATTCATATGTTGTATCTCCACCAACATTTGATTGGAATTCAAGTGACTTACCAACATCATTTCGAAACTTCAAAAAGCATTGTCGCT
>JAIPMN010276351.1:0-25092 GCA_020650975.1 Apostichopus californicus
AATAAAAATAGATGCTCTGTATACAAACGAGTTTCTGAAAACTTGCACTCTATATTTTGGTGTCAATGCACGATTCCTGAGATTATAGCTAGTGTGTCGACACAGTGATATCAGTTCTGCATGAAGCGGGTGATTTTCTTCTCTTTGAATATTCCTACTTAGTCTGATAAATTCACGCCTAGCTCTACCATTGGCCTGATCAACCATACTCTCATAATCCAACCTGAAAATCTTAGCACAATACTTCAAGAATGCTCTGATTCTTTGTTTATCACAGGCAAGTAGAAAATGATACCAAACAGGCACAGCATATATTATATGGGGCAGAATCGATGTTACAAATACTTTATGCCTCACGTCTAATTCGAAGAACGGAACGAGATATGTCAATGTGGATACAATGTAGTAGACTCGTCGTAGTAGATTTGAAATATGACCAGTGAATGTTAATTTGTTATCTATACGCACACCAAGATACACGGTATGAGACACACTTTCAACTTCAGAGTCCTCAATTACAAGTTTTTCGGATTTAGTTTGGATGAGACCTGCATGCTTGATGTTAATATTTTCAAATACCATTTCTTTGGATTTTGTCGGATTGAGGATAAGATTCTTCTGTTGACATATATCAGTAATGTCAGAAATGAATGACTTATACAGACTATTATCTCTTTCGTGTGAGAGTTTCGAAATTTTACAAGAAATAGTAGTGTCATCAGCGTACTTAATGACTGAACAATTCGAATTTGACTGTATTTCATTAGTATACATTGTAAAGAGCAACGCTGAGAGGGGACCACCTTGCGGAACACCAATTATGATATTGGAGGTATCAGAGAGACCTTTGTCAATCTTGACTTGTCTGGACCACCCCTTTAGGAAGTTTGCAAGCCAGTGGGTTAGCCATGGTTCGATGCATGTTCTCTCTGTGTCACTATTTGCTGGTCTGTTTGCAGTTTCTATCGCCGGTGTAATATTGTTTAAAGATCACAGTGTAAGGCACAATAAGCGCAAATTGGTACCACTTGAAGAAAGGGGAACTCCAAACTTACCGACTAAGCACACCTTTGTGAATCATAAGAGATCCTTAAGAAATATACAAATAGCATCCTTGGTGAATATTCAACCAAATATACTACTTGAATTACCACTGATGAATTGAGTTGAACGTTTATGTTAGTGAAGCAAGGGCATAAACTTGAGGCACTTATTCGGATTATTGGTAGCTTATAATTGTACTGTCACCAAAAGATTCACAAATCTTAAAACAATCTTTAGCAACTTGTGACTTGTATTACTGCCGACTGTGAATTGTAAAGACACAAGTTACGTAACTATTTTGTAATATTTGTGGCAGCTGTGGTAACTTGATTTACGGTGAATCCCTCGTGGCAGCGTCATTTCATTCCTCGTGTAAATTTTCAATGATACTGGCATTTTCAACAACATATCTCCTGGGGACAGACTGCTTGATCATTAAGTGTTTATTATGCAAATGATAGTCAGTAATTGAAGAAAACCAAATTTTACTTTCCCTATGAACATAACCACAATATGCAGGGTCTCTTCCAAAGGTGTTGAAAATCAAGGAACACAATATAGCAACCCAAGGGAGCCAAACAATCAGCATGTCTTACAAGCAGTTCGTATCGTCTGTCAAACGGAGCACAGATGTACAACAACAAACACTCTTAAAATGAAATACACTAGAACGAGGGGCCGTGTCAAAGCAGCTGAAGTCAGATGAAATATATTGTAGATGTTGTGAGAAAATACCATAGAAATTGATATCAGCAATATAGTTGTAATATATAGTACTATATATACCCAGCACCAGGTTGAGTATGGACAATGAATGTATGGTACATGACATTTCAGATTGTCTTGACGTTATTGACAAAGAAATGTATGTTTCGGTTCCTACAGAGCATACAGAACATACCGGTATTCTCTACAGTGGTGGTTGAAGGGACTTCTAGTGCTAACATACGAAAGAAGATATATCTCTTTCATCACGGGCACTGGAAAACTGCCTTCAGATGATACTGCTATCATAAACATTTATATGCCTACAAGGTTAGTGACTGTCAATATCGTTTTCTCTTTGTAGGTCGTTTATAGTACTCATTTTCTCCTTTATAACATAGAAACTCATTAGTTAACCGTCAATGCTTACAACTATTGCGAGGTTATATTATCTTCTATGTATATCATTTTTCTTTAAATAACACTGTAATAATTGAAGTGAATCGTGTCCGATAAACAATGTTCATTTTCACCGTCAAACCGTGATAATTTGTATGAGCTAGCACGTAAAAATAATTATAACATACATACATACATATACTCCCATTTTCATAAAAAAATATATATATAAATCTTTATACAGAAAAATATGTACAAGAACCACATCATGTAGCTGCAAAATCTGTATAAGGACAATCAATTGCAATATTTATTTTATTGCAAGAAACATGCCGGTCAGCAAAATTTACAGAAATATTCATTTCGTTAAAAAAGGAATTTCTTTGAACACGCGAGTTCTCTTGGTTCATTTTGGTTCTTGCATGGACATACTGTTCTTAACGATTTCGTTTCCACCACACAGTTTTCTGTGCATGTTCATCAGAAATGAAAGATTTTTGTATAACTGTTACCTTCTTTTTCATTATCTGATATAAGTAATATGACAGTTTGCTTTATATGGGTTCAAAAGCGTGTCTATACCCAGAACTTTATGTCTTAATTGAATTTTCAAAACGCATGTCTGATTGTGATATTGTGTGAGACACCATTTATACTCAATTTAAAATTCTTAAAGAAAATACAAAATGCTTTTTGATTAAACTTGGTTAAAGTACATTTTTTCGAACTATCAATTGGAAAAATAAAATATAAAGCCGTTAAGTTTGATTAAAATTCTGCTTAAAGGTTATCTTCTCTGAATATATTCTGTTAGAAGCTGGACAACAAACAAAACGAACAAGCATTATTAACAAGCAAAAGTAAGAAAAACATGTATAATAATGATCCCTTTGGAAGCAAGTGTATATAAACACAGTAATGCAACATCAATTGCCTAATGAAATCAAACGTAAACATAGTTAAACGCTATGAACAAACCCTCCAGTAGAATATCTACAAACTAGTACAAAACCGACCATATATAAACAAACATATATAGTGAAAGCGATTTTAATTATATTGATCTAATAATTTTCTTTTAGTTGAAACGCCTGTTTTCGACACTAGAGACCGGAACACTAGAAGGGTGAAAAGGCTTTGACGATGGTAGATTATATTTCTCTTTTGAACCGGTGGGACTTTTCCTGAATGTCATGGGCGTCAATGGGCGATCAGGGCAAAATATGCAAATCGCTCTCCATTTTTTCCGGAAGATAGGGTTCCTCATGCAGTATAACATAAAGATCAGATAACCATGCATGCTGTTGAACGTAACAAAGAGCATCTGGAAAATGAAAGAAGGGATACTCCCAGCGGGGATAAAACAGACATATCCCAAGCCCCAAGTAAGTCCCAACAGTAAGAACATGACCACTGCGTGTTGAAACCTCTTCAATCTTTCTCGTTTCGCGTGCTCTTCGTTAAGTGTCTTGCCCGGAACACTTTTATTAAGCTTGAAGATCACTCGAATGAAGACAATTATGTTGAAGACCAACATGATGGACATCGGAATGCCTACACCACCAAGTACAGGCCACGGGGCACTTACGAAGCATCTGTATGGAAACATCACGCATGAGTTGGTTAGTATATTCGATTTAATGTAAAAGAAAAAACGAAATCTAATCTGATTTGATCTCTAATGGTACGGTGCTTCACTGTAAATAATGACTTGGACCAAAACTTTGAGAAACTAGATCAACAACCTCAAGAGAAAAATGATAATGCAACACTTCCTGAAGTTTGAACACAAATATCAAGTTACAGTTTAAGGAACAATGGTTTCTTTAGTATGTTCCTCAGAGTAATGACGTTAATAGCTTGCGGATCTTTAACTGACTGATATTACTTCTTCCACTATCTAAAGTTTGTCAACGACAGGAACTGCTTGCTTAATTGCATCGTAAGATTTCATGTTGAGTGAGGCTATTTGGTGCAATATATCTACCATTTCGTCATTTCATGTATGAAAGTAAAGCCAGGATGACACCTTTCGGGATCAATTTGTACACATATGGCATAGTTTACATTTTGAAACTTTCCTTTATTGGATGTGATATAGTATCTGACCAGAGTGACCTCGCGCTACCACTGATCTAAAGGTCAACCACGTCATGGAACCATTATCTTCTAATCGATGCGACAAGATTAAGAACACACCACGCAACAATGGTGATAAGATAAGAAATGCCTGATCAAAATCTAACATAAAACTACGTGTGGTACACTTCTACGTGATTTCTGCTGTGTTGAACACTTAATACCCAAATCATAGTTTACCTTTAAATAAAGCACACTGGTATGTCCCATAATTTATTGATCACTAAAACCAAATAGGATACTTTTCAGACATAAGCCCTATGAGGAATTTTTGCGCGATGTTTGGCCTCCCATGACCACAAATAACATTTGATGAAATTGTCACCGCCTTAGAATACGTTACAACTTCATACAACAAGTCTGGAAGAAACTCTGCAAAGGACCTGCGAGCATGGCTGTACAACCATTATTGACAGAGAGACGGAATACAGAGATGGAATACAGATGTATGGAATACAGTAATGATTGCATCAAGTACAGCACACCACACCCATATAATGAACAGTTATGAACGGAAACTGCTAGCTAACGCAACCGACAGAGGGGCGATGTCATTTTCTGAATTGTCATTCCCTCGAACTAAGCGAATGGGCCAACATGCTAGCAAGAAAGTACACCAACGTGGTTGTGTGATTTTTTTTAAATACACAATATTAGGGGAAAACATGATTAGATGGTCGATTACATAATCGTCGATTGCATAATGCATCATGAGACATTAATATTCGCATATATTACGTCATAAGGGTACCTAATGGGCAATATTGGTTATAGGATATGTGTACCGTATGGTCAGTCTTCCACAACCATTGTTAGTCTAACATATTTTACAAACAGTGTTAANGGCATTGAAGACTCGCCCCAAACCGCGTGCGGCCATCTGAAAAAGTTAACTTTCCGTTGCTTGCAAGTGACGTTTTGTTCGTGTCGCTACAAAATGCAGACAGTAAAGTAATGAAACGTGATACCTTGTTATCTTTAGCTGGACCTGCGATGTCCATCGCTGTATTGTTTGTACACTGTACTGTGGGTATTGACCCCAGCTGTATGTACTGACTGTATACTAGTGTCTAATTACCGATGGTAAAAAGCTGTGTGTGTGTATTTTCTGGGATCGATGGTGGTGTATAACACTTCTGTTACACCTCATTCGAAACTAGGTCAGATTACCGGCATAAGACGTTTCTTTTGCGCGGTTCTTCACACCTTTTAACATATATATACAAACTGTTTCACTGTGCGAAGTAATAATGAAGTGCAGGTTTTCTAAAGTTTCCGTACTGTGGTTATTTCGGTATTTCCGATAGTTTTTTTTAATATCTATAGAATTTAACTTCATAAGCCCCCAACTACCCAACAAACAAATATTTTAGAAAGACTTACACATCTTTTCGTATATATGTACCACCGGAAATTACTGTAATACCGTATGTCATCCCAACAATTAGCAAAGGACCACCTGTGGTAGAAAAATATATATATATATATTATGCAAAGTGCATCATCTCCAAAATGATCGAAATTTAACAGGATATCAGAATGATGAAGCTGATTACTTAGCAAACTTGCTGGATGGTTCGGATCAAACCCACGTCCTCTGTATCGCGACTATGTGATTTGTTTTTCAATTTGCTGATATTTTGTAAATGTAGAAACAGCGTAGTGAGTGATATAGTTCGGGCAATTGGACATATACATTTGTGTTTTGATTCATAAAAGTTCCACAATACATCCACAGAGGAACATGTTTTTACAAAAGAGCTCAAAATGCTAACTACAGAGAACATTCCGAATGTTCCCACGGTAAATTAGCATGAAAGTTAGAACCATATCACGACATCATATAGAATTTCAACTGTGACTCACTTCCTGAAGTAATGGAAGGTTTAGCAATTCAAAGTAAGTTACATACAATCACCCATATCTGGAGTAAACGACAATACAATAATATAGGCTTGCTTTATGAACTCATCTCGTGACCTTTACAGCTTGCCACTTTTAAAGAAGACAACACTGCAAAGAGACAGTTCAACGAGACATCCGTATGGGATCGCTGTATAGATTACATGAAGTTGCATGTGTCTTATATTCCACAAAGTATCGCTGAACATAAGGCCTAACCAAGTCTCGGTCAGTTTCAGGAGCGTCAATCACGGGGAGGGCAGGGGACATTTCCCCCACTCTATGAAGAGTGGGGTTCACCATATCATACGCTTAGCCAACAGATAATGAAAACACGCAGCATTCGCTAATCTCCGTTCCAACATATTATTTTTCATATTTTATATTAAGTCATATTATCACATACAAGCAATATAACACTACATTTATATGATATGGTGCTTTCAGTTTGGTTAGCAATGTCACTGATGATAGTTTTGAAGTGTTTTTGAGATAAGTATAGATTTCATAGGAGTTTTGAGAAAGCCACATAAGCCTATATGTTGCAAAGTGTGGGTGCTAAGCTGCTAGTCATGTTGTTGTTATAAATGTGTTACTCATTGTACCTCAAGTTGTAGATTACTAGTTATGTACTTTTTATATATGTTTACTTGATTTGTGTTGTGTTTTTATTAAGTTAACTGATGCAGGTACAGGGTTGTAGCCTGGAGGTGCAGCTGTATAATATACTTATTAATTTTATATGTTTTATGTAGGCCTATCGGGGTCATTGTTATCCCCGATATAAGTGCCCCAATCTTTTAACTAACCTAGACACAGTTCTCTACACGGCTCACCCATACAGCTCATTTGCACCACAAATGTTATCCACATTTGTGTCTGATATTCCCTGTCCGATACTTCTAGCTAGAGACCTACTCTTTTCCTTAGTTTTTTACATTAATACGAGTTCATATTGGTCAGAAAAAGTGTTCCCAAAGTAAAATTTCCCTTGCTGTGGGTAGACAAAATAGGAGGCAAAATGAGAGTAGAGGAGGCTGTACCCTTTGAATATGTTAAGGTAAACAAAACTCTCAAAAGGCCTTGTAACATGTGCACATTCTGGGTGCACTCTCAGGAAAGATTAATGGTTTTTAATCCGAAGTGGAGAAGTTGGTTTTCAGTTATAAGGATGTTTTTGTTGATAAAACTGGGTTTTGTGATTTGTTGCTTCATAAAATTGATACTGAGGATGCTAAACATGTAAGGAACAACCTTATAAGTTATCTCCTCCTAAACGTGAAAGTTTGAAACAACAGATTAAGGAAATGATTGAACTGGATATCATTACTCCCTCTGATTCAAATTGGGTTAGTTCAGTTGTGATGGTTGAGAAACCAGATAGCACTTACAGATTAGCTTTTCACTATATGGCTCTGAATGCTGTTACTAAGCCTTCATGTTATACAATACCTACCATTGATAGTATACTACATTCTATGCACAATTCAAAGGTATTTTTAACACTAGACTTGAAGTCTGGGTTTTGGCAGTCTGCCGTCCATCCTGATGATCAACCCAAAACGGCCTTTGTTTGTGAGGGCGGTTTTTCAGTTTAAGAGATTACCTTTTGGATTGAGAAATGCTAACCCAAATTTTCAAAATTTACTTGAAATTGTGGTCAAACCTTTGAATGATAATTCTTGCATACAGTATTATCCTTACATTGATGATATTGTCATTCATTCCCCCTTTCTATTGATGATCACTTAAGAGCTCTAGATGCAGTTCTCTATTGTTTGAGAGAAGCTGGGTTGACAGTTAAATGCAATTATTGCAAACCACCAGGGTTCAAGGAGACTACGAATATAGTACCCACCCATGGGATGTGGTAGCCATGGTCCTCCTTGGTCCTTTTCCAGAAAGTACCGAAGGTAACTTGTATGTTTTGGTAATGACTGATCATTTTTCTAGGTTTTCGATTTTGATAACCCTCAAGAGGGCAACGGGAAAGGTCCTGGCAGGGGTATTAGAGAATGTATTTTGTACATGGGGTAGCTGTAACACCCTACTCTCAGATAATCGGCCCCAAATATTTTCCAAATTTGTGTCTGAAATTTGTATATTGTGGGGTGTTAAAAGGTCATTCACAACCCCATATCATCCTCAAGCTAATTGGGCTGAAAGAGTGAACAGGAACATTGTTTCTATATTATGTTGTTTTGTTGGTAATGATCATACTCAATGGGATGTTCATATCTTCGAGTTTATGTTTGCATTGTGTTTGCATATGTTTGCAATTCTTTCAGACATAACTCTATAGGTTTTACATCGGCGGAACTGTTTCTAGGCCATCAGATTGTTGGCCCTGTGGAATGGCTGGAACATAGATATGAACATTGCATGAGGAAAACACTAGTATTATGTTTTCATTGGCTAAGAAAAAATGAAAAAAGTTTCGATATAACCAAACAAGAAGAAAGGTCCAGGTGGTAGTAGGGAGTAAGGTTCTATTGAGAGCCCATCCTCTGTCTAATCTTAGAAAGAGTTTTCAGCTAAATTGGCTCCTAAATGGAGAAGCCCATACATGGTTACATCTCAATTATCTCCAGTTACTTTTAGTCTGGAAGATGAGGCAATAGGGGAAGTAAGAATAGCTCATGCAAACCAACTGAAAGTAATAGAGTAAACATTTATTTCTGCAATATTTTGAAGAGGGGGAGGATGTAGAGATCATAGTCTAGTTCTCTCTAGTTTCCACCACACAACCCTTTCACCTGTGTTGCATACCTGTATATTCCTGTCATAGTATTTAATTAGTGACAATATTCTAGCATATTGTCATTGTTACTTACCTGTAGCTAAATACTTTACAGTCCTGTATAAATGCTTTAGGTATTGTTTTCTTTATAGTTGTTTCTGGGATGGACCTTCCTGCATTTAAGGGGACTGCTATGTTTTGATTAGTTACTGTTTTGTATTATCATTTTAATTGGTTGAAACTCTGATGGCCAGTCAGTGTCAGACTGGTTATCAGGTTCTTGTAAATAGGAAATAAAGCAGAGTTGCACAAAACCCCAGAGTGTGCAGGTGTCTTTTTTATTCTTTGAGTTTTCCCACTCGGTCTCTACAAAAAAGGTTTCTTCCCTCGCTACGTGCCAACTGATGGTGTCGCTCCGCTGAGATAGTGTTTTGGTAGTCGCTTTTGGGAAATGGCTCTAGTACGTACGCACATCAAAATGTCCTGAAGTGTCTTTGTTTTAATAATGTTTCCGATGGGCCCTGGTAGCTAGTAGTGCTTTTTACGTATTGTACCATATGTGTGCATGCTGTAGACAGCTGAACAAATAAAATGATGTTTGTTCTTGTGTGCACTGCTTAAATATATTTCTGTCTGGGGGTTTAAGTTTCAACTTTCAGTTTTGCTTCATTGAAATTGACGCCATTTAATCGAGTATAGGCAAAGTTGAGACATATTGACCTATCGATTATTAAAGCATAGTAAATGTATAACCTTTCAAAGGTATCGCCGAACAAAATATAATAATATTCATTATGATAACAATGGTTTAAAGCAGTCTCATGAATAACTGCTTCATATGTGTACATTTGTGAGTACACAATATGAATGTAGCATTCTTACCTACTGTAAATGCGACGATTTTTAGAAGAGATGCCCTTATGTCATGATGAAAAACACGAACAAAGAGATAGAACATCAAAACACCCTCTACTGTCATCCATGTGTGTGCTGAGAGTAGAGTGAAATGCATGAATGCAGCCATCAGGGTGCATGGTACATCATTCAGGAATGCCTTCTTTCTTTCCGAATCAAGCAAGGCCATGATGAGAAAGCTAATGTAAAGCGCGATCAAGGTTGTTGATAACCCAAGAAGGATTTTATTCGGTCTTTTTGAACGAAGTTTTCTGTTAAAAAGGAAAGTTACGATAGTGAAGTTTATAATTCCAAGGAAAAGAGTTAAAATGATATTGTACACAAATCATAACATTAGGCTATTTTATGAATACTAATTTTCACTACTGACATTACAGAAAATATGCTTTCTTTATTTTCAAATGAAGTGTCTTATGGTACAAGTATTTACATGTGGACAAGAGGTGCTCATAATGTTGATGCGAATAAGGTAGGCCTATAATGTGTTCTTTCTTATTTAAAGTTCCCTGATGGGGTTGCAGTCAGACAAACAAATGGTCATTGTAGCAGCTGACGACATTACTTGTAAAGAAGGTGGAGGTTTGGCAGTGCAGTATTAGTAATATGATAATCTTCTAGCGTTACGTATTTCTTAAACTGTAACGCGATCACTTCACATGGTAACGTTCAATGATATTTGTCTTCTTTCATTTTAATTAAGCATGTAAATGACTTACTTATCAGTTGAGAATGCTATTATAGTTAGCAAAAGACCTACAATTGACGCTCCACATCCGAACAGTGTCATTGCATCTAATATCTTTATCTGAATTTCCGTCAAGGAATCATGATCCAAAACGTCCTGAGAAAAGAAAACGATATTTAATTACGTTAAACAGAATACAGATTCATTCAACGAAATGTATGTTCTTTTTGAAACATCATAATAGGTATAAAAAGCAGGACAATTAAAAAAGAAGCTAATAGTGTATAACTGATGATATAATAATTGTGGTCAAGTGATCCATATCAATGTACCGCGGTAATATGCATGATCGGATGGTAGTATTTGAACAAACACATTTTCTGAAACGGTTATTGTTTATATTATATTAAAATGGTTCAATGATACTTTACCAATACTGAAGCAACCTAAAAGCATCATATCATCAGATAGAATGTTCGTAAAACATGAACATGTTATTCGGGGATATCACTGTTTGGTTTTTATTTGTCACATTAAATACTTATATTTGCATAGATATTCCAAACATAACATCTCGTTTCATTCAGTGCCTGTTTACTGACATATCTAAACTGATAATAAACCATACCGCAGCAAATACAGTGTTTACGTCTGATTTAAATTTGGTTTATTCTTTGGAACGACTGTGACTCACACGGATGTGAACAGGGCTTTAGTATTGTCATCATTCCTGTATTAACGGACCGCGAAATTTGGAAAGTTACAGGTACATCACAATTAATAATTCCTGGTAATGTAACATCAATTTGTCCGTAATATTATGCATCATACCATTAGAACAGCAAAATTGGTTAGATGGGTACATTCACAGTTAACCATGCCATATGATCCCGTTGAAACCAATCTACATCCATCAGTCGACCAGTTACCCCGTCCTCCGTCAGCTCGAAAGTTCCAGAAAGAACACACTGAACTCTCAATAACCGATATCTTTCCATTCTCCTTGAAAAAAAAAAATAATAATATCGTTTGTGTTAGCTTCTATGTAGCAAATCGTTCAGAGTAAGTTATCGTGCAACAATGTTTGTTATACGTGCTATATTAATAAGGCAAAATAATATTCTTTCTCGAAGCTAATCTAGCAAATCAAAACAATAGTATTTGTGAGCTGTCGACGTAAA
This sequence comes from Apostichopus californicus, assembly GCA_020650975.1. Taxonomy (NCBI): domain Eukaryota; kingdom Metazoa; phylum Echinodermata; class Holothuroidea; order Aspidochirotida; family Stichopodidae; genus Apostichopus; species Apostichopus californicus. Next base: position 11,711 of record JAIPMN010276351.1, read on the forward strand.
AGATAAACATGATATCTGCAAGTTGCTCGTGTTTCACATCATTATGGTTTGCGTCAGCTGAGAGTTTGTGAACTGTCGACTACAACATGCCGTCTGTGTCATGCGACATGTCTGCTATCATAATCTTTGTTTGTTTTCTATCTATCATTTAACAACGTAATCTATTATTTGTAGCATTTGCAAGTGAAAACCTGTTTGTGATTATAATAGTTTTATACTTTAGTATTCCCATGTTATTTGTCCTCTCTAACTGAATGCTTCCCCGGGCCGATCACGAAAGAACAACGACAAAACGATACTTGAAAGGTTGACTGAAAATCTTCTCTACTCGTCTGCAAACCTACTACAACGTTCCCAACCGATATTTAGTAAGGTATTGTCTTATGTCTATATTACTGAATAAGTTATTAACAGAAAGTTTTCATTAGCAATCTAACTAGCATGCTTTAATACTATTTACGTTAATTGTACCAATGTTTAAACGTCTCGCAGTAAGTAGTGTTAGGTGAGAGTGGATAGGGGTTGGGATAGATGTTGGATAGTGATAGTGACGTTTTACTTTTAATACTTACCTCTAGTGGTCGATACCATTGTCTTAATGTAGAGTTCTCAGTTTCAGAACCCTGTGATCTATCCCAAGTTAAAACTTCTTCGCCATTTCTGTAAATATTCGTCGCAATTACGAAAGTGTTCGGGACAAATCTCCGTTTATGCCTCCTTTCAAATTTAGCAAACTCGTTGTTAATAACGTTGTAATATCGCGAAAAAAATAATTCCGCACTTCGGTATGCTACATTTGCTGCTCTGAGCGTGTCATCGGAATGAAAGTTCGCTGAAAGTCTTTTTGGAAACAGAAAAACATTCGATGACCGATTGAGGATGAGTGGAAGTTCTTGGGTATTTGCTTTAAAGGCATCCAACGTTTCAATGATTTCTGTTTCGATCGCCATAGTAGTTGCAATGGCATAATCATCGAGCAAATCTGGAGGGCCTTCGGTGACCTAATATGTATGAGAAGAGCCCATAAATCATATCGAATTAAGGTAGTAATATAAATAAATAAAAAAATTAAAATACCAAAAGAGCAGCAATCCAACCACGTTGGTCTTTCTTTAAAGGCTGTTGTGTTAAAAAAACTGAGAAATTCGGTTCACAAAAACGCCTGACACTGAAACAAGTCAAATTATCATATATCATTGAAAAGCGACAAGTGTTGGTTCAGTTTCGACTTGACATTTCACTTTTGAATGTCACAAATTGTGCTGATTGTTGACAATGTTACCATTCGAAAGGATTCCATGGTATTGTTTCGCACGCTTCTTCGTGTGAAGATTTTAAGCTAATTTGAACGCGCTTGTTTTGAATGGAACTAATTTAACAGAAGCAGGTAGTATTATAGAACCAGTTGACAGTCGGACAAGATTCTTCAAATTTACACTGCTAGTGTATCGCTATTGTTTCCCTTTAATGAGATTCGAAACAAAGAATTCAGCAAATTGCCATTTTATGTGCTCTTCAGAAAACTTAATAAGGCCTCGTATGATTAGGAATTATACCTTCTTTTGTCATTTCACGCAATGTGGAACATCGTGTACGGTCAGCTCGTATTAACTGGGGTATATATGGGTTCATAATTATTTCTTTCCTAATTGGTATGTTGTATGTTCTCAATACAATAATTCCCCTATTACTATACAATGCACGAGTTTAATCCAGACACAAAAAAAATACTGTTTCATAATAATCACGATAAAATTGTGCGTCGTTATATAAAGAGCTTCTACGCCCCTAATACATTTCTTAATATTTTGCAACACAATTTATGTGTAAAGCACTCTATTATTCAATGTAAGTTTGCGTCTTCAATATGCATATTTCCTTTATTACCACGACCATGATGTTCGGCGTTGCGTGCCGGTATGTGCCTGAGGATGACTCTGTTTCGACGTGCTGTAACTGCCTCTCAAAGGCCTCTACTAACATCGTTGCGGTACCATTATTGAAAGCTTCAGCAAAACTGTTATCTGCTACACGGATCACGTTACTCAAAATATCTGTTAAGTTCGTTGTCACCTAAAAAGAAGATAAATTCCTTTTCATAAAAGTTCTCTGATACAGGTAAACTTCGGAGATTTCAATGACACCTATTCTCTTGACAAAACGCTGCCATATCTTCTGAACGGTTTAGAAACTATTTCTTAGCCGATCATTTCCTTATTTCAAATTACTTTTGCAACTAAAAAGCAAAGAAACGGAATTTACATTGCTTATAATCAGTACTATCATTCCAAGAATGGGAAAGAGAATATCATCTACAAATCTTGGTTGAAATATTTATTCCCAGAAACGTTTTTGGTACACTGCATAGAAGATGCTAAAATAATCCCCATGTGCAATGAGTAGTACATGAGTAGTAACTTGATATTACTTAACCTGTCAATAGTTATTAGGTCTACTTATACTAGTGTCCCAATTATTAAGAGAATAACAATAACTCCAACTTCATTCTTATCAAATGTATGTAACTGCAAGATATTTTCTTTCAGGTTTCTTTCGGATTTCACGATAGTTAGAAAGAAAGCTGACGGGTTTAGTGAGTATTTGCGGTTAAACACTTACCTGCTGACTTGTCGAGTTAACGTTTGCAATGTTGTTGACGATTTCAGCGGTTTGCGTAAAGCTTATCATAGTTCCAGATTTGTTGAACAGGTTTGTTGCATTCGCGAGCTGCATGCTGACGTCTCCAACATTACCAGGAACGATAGTTAAATTCTGATGATAAAAAATGAACCGTATATTTACAACAGAAGATGGAAATTCATTGAGCATATATTGCACCAAAACCCAAACAACGACAGCAACATCAGCATGACTTGGGCATCAGAGGGCAGGAGAAAGAGAGGGCGACCGAAAACAACATGGCGCAGGACAGTAGACAAAGAGAGAGAGAGGGGGCTGGTTGGCGATCCTGGAACGAGGCCAGAAACGCAGCTGCCGACCGAGATGAATGGAGACGCTCTGTGGAGGCCTTATTTGCCTCTAGGCAAGAAGAAGACAGATGAGATGAGATATTCACAATACAAAATATATTCCAAACAATCCCGTGTTCATATCAGTGGTTAGTTACTATAAATTCATCTTTGGTAAAATATTCTATAGAAGCATTTACTGAAAGAGGCATCACAGAATACCTCATTACCTTAATTAAAAGCATATCCATATCATTATTACACTGCGAGAGATCTGTACCATTTACCTCTCGCTATATCGGAGAGTCAACATTGCCAGATAGCAGATATCAATTTTAAACATTCCAGTATTGCATTTGTAAACATGATGTATGGGTTTATTCTTTCTGTTTCCGCAACATCGGTGTATTTAAAGGGAGATTATTTATATAAGGAGTAATGCTTTTAGTGAGTTTAATAGCTAGAACACACAACCCCTTACCTGTAAGTAAGACAGGTATTCTTCCATAGTTGCATTACATTGCAGGTTAACTTTCCATGCAGCTGGTAAATTGGAATTACGCTCACATGTAATTGCAATGTAGTTCAGAAGCTCTTCATCTGTAGATAGAACAGGAAAATTCTAATATAAACGTGAACACTTGGGCACCTTGATGCTAACGGAAAAAAACAGGTGAATCTTATTGTTTGAGTGGAGGTCAAAGTTCTTTTGAGATCAGCTGAGGGCAAAATGTGAAAATATCAAATATCTCAATAACCTGAACATCAAAAGAGCTGTTATATGTATGGTATGGTTATAGCCTTATCATTTTTTTTACACAATTTGATGTAGGTCAGAGTTCATTTTAGATCACAATGGGTCAAAACTTGAATTCCTTGAAAAAACGATATCTCCAGATAGGAAACTTTATTGGTTGTCATGTTGTGAATGCGACTTTCCTATAATGAGTATAATAACCTGATTGTTTTAGGTAGAGGTACATAATCCTTATAAACACAAACTTTGTAAACACGATATCCAAGGATATGTTACATCACATAGCTCATATTCGGCATGTGTCTTTATTATAGTGAGTACAAGCTCCACATTACTTTATATTCAGTATTGTGTCTTGAGAACGTTACCTACAAAAGAGATTACATATGCATGGTATATTACCCAAATGATGTAAAATCGCTCCACAATTTGGTATAGGTAACGGTTCATTTAAGGTTTGTAGAAGTTAAACCCTACGAACTTTTTAAAGGTCAGGTCTCAGCGACGATGTGAAACTTTGCTGCCAGGGTAAGCTTGCAAACTACTCGTGTGCTGCTGCATATATAATGTATTTAAAGGCATGTAATGCCGGGGGGGGGGGGGGTCTGGTTTTATACGCCGTCCCTTCTCGTTAGAAATGTTTTGAGAGTTCTACATGTCGTAAAGTGTTTCTGTAATGTAGTATATCTTGTGTGACCTTTATAATGTGTATATATTTGTATTTCTTGCATTTCTTACCAAACATCAGTAAGCTTGTGTCAAACTTGTGCACTGCGTCACATGACAGACGACAACCTCAAATAAAAGGAGGGGTTTACCTATAAACTCCCTGCATGGATCTGGAACGAACGTAGTAAGCACATCACCGACCTCGCCTATATCTACAATTGTAATGAATGGATCGGCTGCGCGTGTCTTGTTGTCTAACGATAGGTTACCAGTATGGCAAAAACGAGGATCTAGAGAGGGAGAGAGTTATCATTATCCAAAAAAAAAAAACAATTTAATCTGCAAGAATAATATCATCGCACTAAATCAGTAACCTTATAAAGTTGCTTTACTCGCACACTTTACTGGCCATGAGTTATTTTCAAACGAAAGTTTAATTGTATTTCACCACTTCTGAAACAATTTCAAGCCAAATTTAATATAATTGTGAAATTCATGATACCTTGCTTAACTATTTATATATTATATTTTTTAGTCTTTTCAGCAAGTTCGGAAGGTAATATCTAGTGATAATAAATATTCCCACTTCAATTGGAAGACTCATATCCTTATACAAGACTGAATCATTGTGAGAAACATTATGTTAAGTGGGAGAGAACTGTCATGAACTTTATGATGATATGAATAAAAGTAGGCGTTTAAGCTGTCGACAGGTTCGAGGGGCTTTACTCCGTATATTTCTGCATTTAACTATTACATATATCATTTGAATATCAGGGTTCCTAGAAGAGGGCTGAATTATTTGAGGGGGCAAACTCAAGTGTGCTAAGTGGGCAAAAGAACAATATTGCTTCAAGAAATACCGACGGAATCTCCATATTTGTATTCAATATCAAGAAAAATACGACACTTTTTTATCTACTAAGCAATATATATATGAGTATTACCGTACCTAGCAAACCACAATTGAGTCCAACTCTTCCGCGGTTACACCTGCCAAATAGAGAAACATTTCATAAGCATATATATTTATGAAAACCTATCAAATGTGATTTTCAAAAATGTACGTCTGAGATAAATTTGTCATAGTTTCCTAGTTAATAAAATAAGCTATACATCACCAAGTACATAAAGTACGGATTTGAACCACGAACGAATGGTTATAAGCGGATTTGAAACTTCAGCAATAACAACTTTCCAGTATTGAGATGTTAGCACGCAAAACGTTCCGTATGATAAATGATGTGGTAAACAAAACACTAACTACTTTGATAAACGTCATTATTTCACACATCCAATAATGTGTCAGGAGGCTCGGTTAGAGTCAAGTTAAATGACAAAACAAGGCAAAGGAGAATGGGGTCAGTCATTAATGTCTATTAGTAATTTCTATAGTAATAGCGAAGGGCCTACGGAAATTCTTAGATGTCCAACAAAGAGTTATATTGACAGAGCGATTTTATTAGAACTTTTTTAGAACATATTACTATCGTAATTGATCTTTAAAATGAACAATCGTCAATTATTTAAAGGCTCAAGAGAGTTGTAACTTTATGACAAATCAGCTTTATGGTTGCAGGTACTAGTATAGATAAATTTCATAGTAATTATTCAAGAACACTCACTTGCAGGTTGATTCAAATATTTGTAGGTTTGAATTTACCACGCATCTTCCGTTGCCGGAGCAAAAATTAGTTGGACACAAATCTAAGGCGTTAAATAGTAAAATATGTGACAAGAGAAATTGTATTAAACACATGTTCACACTCATGCCGAGCTAAGAACTGTACTAAATGATATAGTTTTCATGACAACTTTATACATGATCCATATCCCAACATAGTCACCAAATTAATTATGAGGTGGCTTTGTTGCTTTTGAAGAAGCCTTTTATTGTGTTCCCAAAATCTAAAGGAGGAGGGGTTCATCTCAACCTCGATTAATTCCATTTTAACTTACGAATAATTCTCATGAATTCCCCAGACCTTACGGCGCACAGCCACCTACCGCCAGCTTATCGATGGATGTCCTTCGATGTTGTTCTTTGCGTCTTTTATTGTGACGCTTGTCAATGCTACTCATCAGAATATATACATTTTTGTTATATTCCACACATTTTATTAATTGGGTGTCTTGTTTGTGACAGATTCGGTGTCCTTGTTCCACCCGAAACATGGTTCGTCAGTTACGGATTTTATTCTATATCAATCTGCCCTTGCGGGTGGGGGCAGCACGGAAACAGATCGCTGCTAACAGGTTAAAATTAGACCGGTTCAAGTAGTTTGAAAAGTGAAATTTGTTCCAGATATAACAATGAATCAATCGATTTGACATATGCATGCTTATATTCCTGTATTCTTAAGTCACCTCAAAAGTTTGATTAATCATAGAGAAGACATTTTCTTACCCCTTGATCCATCGTCATCTATAATAATTACTGAGATGACTGAATATTCGGGATCAGTCTCGATAAGGGAAGATGGAGAAATGGTCATAGAAATGAGGAATGTCTCATCTGTTTCTTCCTCATCGTCTTGATGGATTGGGACTTGCAGCACTTTGTCGTCGTTGTTATCATATGTAACGTTTGCCGGAACTGGTCCAAAATCACTATTATCAGCCGAAACCGTCACGAGGGTGAAAACTATAGGAAAAGTCATTTATTTAAATGAGTTACACAGTCCTTCTCTGTTTTAAATTCGTAGAGAATGCGTGAAAACAAAGTCCAGATGAACCGCCATAGTCGTAACTTAGCAAAGTTATGTTTGATCAAGTTGAGTCAATATAAAGATCCTCTCTGTAATGGAATTGTCCACCAACTTCACGAGACATTTCGCCCCATGCTGCATGATATAACTATTACTTTATTGACGAACAGTTTCGTTTTATATGGAATACATGATATAAATATTTCTTCAAGAGCTTTACGTTTAACCAGATGTTTTCAGCATTGATTCATAAAAGTAGGATGAACTAGGAGACATTGGCCACTTTGCCGGAGAACTGAAAGGGATATGGGTATGTAAGTATCATAGCTCATATACTCAAAAGCAGTAACTACCCACCGGATGCATTTTGCCTTTTGTCTTTAATTACTCACCTCCGGTGAAAGTAAGATCTCTTGACTGGATTTCACCAGTTACAATCAAGGGGATGGATGCTACACTACTTCCTTCGTATGCATAGAATTCCGAAGCTGAAAAACCAACTCGAACTGAAAAATACAGACCAATCAATTTTATGTTTCGGGATATGTTTATATATATATATATATATATTTATTGATAGGAAGTATTTTCCGACATATTTTTAAACGTATTGTATTTATATATCACGTACAGCTCAGCGAGACTTTATTTAAAGAATTCGTAATGGTCGTTCCTTCAAGGCATACAATGACATTTTTAAATATTATAATAACGTTATTATGCAGTGATTTTTCAATAATACTATTGTACGAGCCATTTCTCCATATTACGAGTGCATCATTAAATAACAACATTTTACTTACTTTTGTCATTATCCGTGATAGTTACAAGCCGATCTGTGTCCTCAAGTCGCACTTGCGATTCTGGGTTAACTGCAAACTCGCACAATGTTGGATCAAGCATCGGACAGAACAGATTAAACCTAACCGATGTAATCTGACAAATTGTATTCCCTCCCCTTATTTCATCGTCTTCTGTTGAAATTCTAATCGATGTGCTTACACTTCCAGCAGGGAGAGTTATGGATCTGAATTCTGTCTGACTGTCAAATACTTGATTGAAGTCTAAATAAGATCAATAAATCAGAGCCACACGTACTGTTGTGCGTTTTACAAAACTTAGGTGTAACAATGAAACAACTATAATAACAACGATAAATTTTCAAATATGTACGTCCATTGTATCCCACACACACATTTAAATAATCATTCAATCGAACGTGTACTGGAACTAAGAAGTTGTATATTATAAGTCTTTATAAATATCAAGATCATCTGTTAACCATCACATAACTCTACCAACGATAATTAATATAAATCTTCGAGTGCACGCATATGCGTCTAAAAATACTCAATTTCAAAGTTAAAGTTACATACGTGTACCCGAAATACAGATCTGACTTTAAACAAGAGTTTTGTCCGTACATAAGGAACTTGTCCTATAAAGAATTTTCTTAAACAATCGTTTTTCCTGACTTTTATGTAGCATTTATGGAAACACCATAGCGTACAAATTATTGCATAGTCCCTAATAGTGTTTCCATGTCGTATGTATCGTTAACAATGTACTTTACAAACGACGAATGAGCACCGGAAATGTTGGATGGAAGTTGTATACTATTAATACGTGACGTACCCATGTTTAAATCATAATGTTTGATTTCTGTGGAAAGTTCTATGTTGTATACAATGTCTTCTCCTTCTTCGATAATGGCCCGGTCCGGTGTAAAGGCAATTGTAGCTGGAAAAGGTAGGAATGAATTGCGAAACGTTTTGGACATAATAACGTCCTTGGGAGAACGTTATGATATCAACCGAGTTACGTTTATGAATATCAAAGAAGTGACATTCGAAACTGTGGATGCTTTTGCCATTACTGGCGGAGTATTAATTTTGCTGTTCATTACTTCAAATTGCGTAAAATCCAGGCATATCTCGATTAGGCTCAAGTATTTTGTCCTTGCCATCTAGGCCATGAAAGTTGGCGGCATACATCATAGGAAGTCAACTGAGTTAGTTATGAAAAATTAGGAAGTAGACATGTGATTCATCGAAATTGTTATGTGCGATATACTATGAATTAAACCATGTACCTGTATCTGAGTCAGCAATCTCAACTTCTACGGGAAGGGAAGATCTTGAAATCTGTGACGATATGTCATCAAAGATTTTAAATATCCGCAGGGAAAATACACAAATTTCTGGATCGACAATTGAATCATCAATTAATGTCAAAGAAATGCTTTCAGAAACCAGAGACCCGTATGGAATGGTGACTCGATTGTTCAAAGAATTCGTGGAAACATCCTCTGGAAACTTGACATCACAAAAATCCACATCTGTTAAGAGTGATCAATAATTAATTAATCGATTATGTTCAGTGTATGATATCAACGACCGTTTTTTAAGCGCGTGCACTTTGAATTTATTACAAAAACTGATATATGAAACAAAGCACATATAGATAGTTAAAGGTTCTTTGGCGTTATATAGCAGCTTCAAGATATGAGCTCTTAGGGCAAGGGACACTTTTGGAAGTGGCTTATGAGCAAATTAAGTGTTGGTTTTACGGAAAACGAATTGAAAATGGAAAGAATAGTTACTGCGTTGCGAAGTTTTCAATTTCGAAAACGTTTCCTGATAAACGTAATAGGAGTAAAAAGTGTGTACATATTCTATTAGTCACAGAGTTAGGATGAATGGACACGTAGAATGTTAAACAAGCTTATAAGGTTTACGAACGCACATTTCTTTTACTTACTTAGTTCAAATATAATATCACCGTATGCAGCTTGAACAGCTTTTTCAATCATGACCGAAATGTTTAATATCCCAGAAGTAGATTCTTCTTCGACATTTTTAGGCGAAATTTGAAGCACTGGAGTGGCTGTAAAATAAAGTGTTGTAACGTTCTTGTGAAACAAGTAGTATTTCACCACTATTATTCTGTTAATATCTGACTAAAACATAAAACATATTGAAAAAAAAAGTGTATAGCTATATCCTTTACGTATATGTGAAGATTTGGGAGAGGCATAATTTTCCTCAATAAAAGGCAAACACTACCTTGAATTGTAACCATCATATACAAGTCAACGAATTGTGGGGTTGTGAAGTGTTTTTTGCAGAGACTCAATTACTCACGGTATCGGAAACACTAAGCCCACACAAGGAACAAAATAAAAATAACAACGGGATCTCCTGGTCATGTTCATTATAATGCAATTTTTTAAATGCAACGTGAAGATGTATTACAAAATGTAATAAACCTTTACCCAACCCCATGGGGCACCGCCGGTGCAAACTAATCCACAGGGGAACACTAATCGGCTGAAGAAAATGTTAAAATCAGAAGATGTCATTCACTATCTTACATCTTCAGAACTAACGGAGTAATGTTTTGTTATCCGCCAACCTGGACCTTAAGAGATAAAACCGACGTAATGTTTCTGACGTGAAGGTCATGTGAATAGCTTCTACATAGCTTATATTTGCATATCTCACGGAAAAGATACTGAGTAAATACTTAGATTTATTAGAAAACAAGCATAAACAAATCTCTCTGCAATGGGGTCACTGAATCGGGTTACCTGGTTATCAATTGTAAAAAAAGTAAAAGAAAATGATAACATATGCTTTTGTTTGAATAGATAGGGAATACTTGCAACGGCTATAGAATATGCCTCAACAACACATTTCAGGGACTTGAACCATTAATTTATCCAAGACTTACATATTACGCAACGCGGTGTTTGATCTAGACTTACCTATATCGTTGTCTTCGATTACTACTGTCACTCTTGCCATTGTCGTATTGACGATAACATACCCAGTAATACTGATAATGGACACAACAAACTCTTCACAGCCTTCGATAAGGTCATCGTCATTTATAATCACAGTTGTAATACCATCGAATTCCCCTTCACGTATCACGATACTTCCGTGCAGGATCTCGTAGTCTGTATTTTCTGTTGCAGTGATTCCTTCATAGCGAAAAACTGTAACAAACGCCAAGGGGAAAGAAATGTTTCATGGCCGGCAGATTTGTATTCCCAACGTATGTATTGACCGGACCCATCAGCCTCTGGGAGAAGTTAATATTCAGTGGGACCCTAGGAGGTGGACCGGGGACCGGGTCGACTCTCACCGATTTTTTTCATTCTTATTGAGCGCTCTTCGGTGTTACGTTTGGTACCTACCGATACTTCTGTGGAAAGTCTCTTCTTCCGAGAAACCTTGGATCTACCATAGATATTTGAATGTACTAGACTAAGTATTGTATTCGCTAAGCTCACAAACAGATCAAATGTCATCCAATGGATGACATAAACTTAAAGAAATGTTCTGGTTGGGTTATTAAAATTGATAATTTAGGCTTACACTGAGGATCCGACGTCACCATCACTTTCGCCTCAATGAGCATTCGAAGGATTTATCATACATTAAATATGAATATGTTTAAAATAAAAACATTATGAAGTCATAACATGTACAGCAATATGTTCTTTTCCTTCGGCTAACTGAATTATGTTATTCTTTAATCTTTTATATGCTTACACACTGTAACTTTCTCAACAGGTATTGCACTTGAGAATTCAGCTCTAATGGTTGTAATGTCTCCTTCGGTAACAGGGGATGGATATACCTCGAGCGAAACCATTGGTCGCATATCTGAAAGAAGGATACTCGTGATATGTGAATCAATGATCAGTTAAAATGAATAATAAGTTACTTGAAACATACACATTCACGGCACACAAACGATAGTAATGGAAGTAAGGCACATGTTACCACCGACATTATCAAATATGTAGTAATTGTCAAGTAATGCACGTGTTACCACCAATATTATTAAATGTGTAGTAATTGTGAAGTAAGGAACGTGATACAACCGATGTTATGAAATGTGTAGTAATTGTCAAGTAAGGCACGTGATACCACCGATATTATGAAATGTGTAGTAATTGTCAAGTAAAGCACGTGATACCACCGATATTATGAAATGTGTAGTAATTGTCAAGTAAGGCACGTGTTACCATCGATATCATGAAACGTGTAGTAATTGTCAAGTAAGGCACGTGATACCACCGATATTTTGAAATGTGTAGTAATTGTCAATTAAGGCACGTGATACCACCGATATTATGAAATGTGTAGTAATTGTCAAGTAAGACACGTGATACCACCGATATTATGAAATGTGTAGTAATTGTAAAGTAAGGCACGTGTTACCACCGACATTATCAAATATGTAGTAATTGTCAAGTAAGGCACGTGATACCACCGATATTATGAAATGTGTAGTAATTGTGACGTAAGGCACGTGATACCACCGACATTATGAAATGTGCAGTAATTGTCAAGTAAGGCACGTGTTACCACCGATATTATAAAATGTGTAGTAATTGTGAAGTAAGGCACGTGTTACCATCGTTAAAATGAAATGTGTAGTAATTGTGAAGTAAGGCACGTGATACCACCGATATTATGAAATGTGTAGTGATTGTCTAATGAGACACGTGTTACCACCAATATTATGAAATGTGTAGTTATGTAAAAACTTGAAGAAAATGTCTTCATTAGACTTTCGAATAATAAATTATGTTAAAGTCACATGAACGTATTCTGGTAATTTGAGAAGAATTGTTGGCAATTATGAAGGACTCACCGTCGTCCACTATGGTTATTACCGTCGCGCAGCTCGATCCAATCTGTAATGGTTCATCTACGTCTGTAATTATCACTTGAAATGTTTCCGTGTCTTCAGTAATGAAGTCGTTGATGATTACAATGTTAACATTTATTGTTCCTACCAACATCGGAATAGTTACAAAAATAGTCTCATATCCTCCAAAATCGTCTACTTGATCAGCTGTTATTCCCATGACTTGTAAAGCTGCGAAAAAATTTTACACTTGTCAATATATTCTCTTCAGATGCAACATTTTAATTTAAATATGCATAGAAGCTGTCATAATAATGATATCTTGGGTCTGATATATTCAATGAATTTATACAATAACGCATAAATAGATCATTCCGTCGTGTTAGGCCGTTGTCTTCATCTACACCCGTTTACAATACTGGAAAAATAAATGTCAAATGTTCGCACAACCTAATACTGATAGGGATCGAGGCATATTCAAACTTCTTAAGATCAGAATTATAAATTAGTTTTGCTCGAGAAGAAACCTTTAAGTTTTCGGGTTTTATCACATTGTTAAAAACACTTACTGACTAAGATGTTCCTATCAGGTATCAAGGGCAAATTGATTGC